>JANAVB010024114.1:22500-100974 GCA_029216955.1 Iris pallida
GTCCTGTTCAATACACACAAAGTGTTCTAGTGTAAACCTATAGTCAAGATAGACTAATACCAGATTACACTACAACCTTTCCAATAGATTGTCCAAGTCCATCTAGATTATGAACTATTTATATACTCCATAGGGAACTGATAATATGATCTTCTGTGTGACACCACACACCATATTATCTATAATATAGAATATCAGACATTTACATTAACACTTGTAACAAATACAATATGCAAACATTTGCCCATATGATTCTCAATCAAAATTTAAGGAAATATGGTTATTACAAAAGTGATACTTTTAGTATATAACTCTAACAGTCTCCCACTTATACTCAAAGCATTACTTTTCAGTATATTATTACAAATCTCCCACTTATACTTAAAGCCATGCTGCTACACATCTGACTCCCATTCCCTCAATATGACTATCAAAATCCTTTGTTGGTAAGCTCTTTGTAAAGGGATCAGCTAGGTTGTCGGCTGATGCTATCTTGATCACAACAACTTTTTTTTTCTTTACAAAATCTCGTATCAGGTGGTACTTGCGCTCAATGTGTTTACCTATCTTATGGGCTCATGGTTCCTTCGAGTTTGCAACTGTACCACTATTATCACAATAAAGTGTAATAGACTTAGGCAAACTAGGTACCACATCCAAGTCCAATAGAAAGTTTCTGAGCCAAACCGCTTCTTTGGCTACAACATACTCGGCTTCCATGGTAGAATCAGCAATACATTTTTGCTTGATACTCCTCCACACAATGGCTCCACCTCCCAAATTAAACACATAACCTGAGGTAGATTTTTTGGAATCCCTATCTGACTAAAAATCTGAGTCTGTATACCCCAAGGGAACTAAACTATCTGCCTGGTAAACTAGCATATACTCTTTAGTCCTTTTCAGGTACTTCAAAATATGCTTTACGACAGTCCAGTGCTCTTGTCCAGGATTAGACTGATATCTGCTGACCATGCCTACGACAAAGCAGATGTCTGGTCTCGTACATAGTATTGCATACATTAAGCTTCCTACTGCTAAAGCATAAGGAACTGTCTTCATGTTCTCTCTCTTTAGGTGTTCTCGAACACTGCTCCTTTGATAGAGCAATTCCATTTCTAAAAGGTAAGAAACCTTTCTTAGAATTTTGCATATTAAAATGAGTTAGTACAGTATCAATATAGGAAGCTTGGGATAAGCCCAATATCCTTTTCTTGCGATCTTGTAGAACTTTGATCCCAAGAATGTGACCTACTTCTCCCAAATCCTTCATATCAAATTGTTTGGATAACCATACCCTTACATCAGATAACACTTTCATATTATTTCTAATGAGCAATATGTTATCCACATAAAGTACTAGGAACACCACCACGTTTCTGTCACACTTTCTGTATACACATGATTCATCCTGACATTAATCAAATCCATAGGATTTTATCACCTGATCAAAACATATGTTCCAAGATCTGGAAGCTTGCTTAAGTCCATAAATGGACTTTTTGAGCTTACAAACAAGATGCTCTTGGCCCTTTTCAATGAACCCGTCTGGTTGCTTCATATAGATGTCTTCCTCTAGACTTCCATTAAGGAAAGCTGTCTTGACATCCATTTGCCAAATCTCATAATCGAGATGAGCTGCAATAGATAAAAGAATCTGGATAGACTTAAGCATGGCTACTGGAGAAAAGGTTTCCAAATATTCGATACCCTCTCTTTGAGTAAAACCTTTTGCTATAAGACGAGCTTTAAAGATTTCAACCTTACCGTCTGATCCTCTTTTTCTCTTATAGACCCGCTTGCATCCAATGGCTTTTACACCAACGGGTGGTTCTACAAGCTCCAAACCTGATTAGAATCCATAGATTCTATTTCAGATATCATTGCTTTTTGCCAAGACTCTGAATTTTTATCTTGGAGTGCTTCATTGTAGGTACAGGAATCATAATCTTGGTCCTCAGGGACGAAGTCTGACGACTCTTCCAAGAACATATATCTATCAGGTTGTATCATAACCCTCCTACTACGACGAGGTACTACCGGTTGTAGTGTAACATTTGTGACACGTTGTACAGTTATTTGTGGTTCATCCTCTTGTACTGTTGGTACTAAATTACTTGGTGTTTCTCCTATCAGTTCTTCTAGAACAACTCTACTTGTGGGTTTATGGTTCATCACATAGTCTTCCTCTAAGAATCGGGCATTAGTGCTAACAATGACCTTCTGATCCTTAGGACTATAATATAAACCTCCTTTCGTTCCTCTTAGATAGCCTACAAATAAGCATACTTCTGTACGAGATTCCAACTTATCTGCTTTCCCATTCAATACATGTGCTGGACTACCCCAAATGCGAACATGTTTCAGACTAGGCTTACGCCCAATCCACAGCTCTATAGGAGTAAGAGGTACTGACTTAGAAGGAACCAAGTTCAAAATATAAGCTGCAGTCTCTAAGTCATATCCCAAAAATAAATCTGGTAAATCCGAATAACTCATCATTTATCTAACCATCTCCATAAGAGTTCTATTCCTTCTTTCGACTACACCATTCTGTTGGGGCATTCCAGGTGCAATCAATTGGGATGCAATTTCAGCCTTTGATAAATAATCCCTAAACTCTCCAAAGAGGTACTTGTCACCATGATCTGATCGTAATGACTTGATACATTTTCCATGACATTTCTCCGTTTCAGCCTTGTACTCTTTGAATTTCTCAAAGTACTCAGACTTACGGTGCATCAAATAAATGTATCCATACCTTGAATAATCGTCAATAAATGTGACAAAATATTCAAAGCCACCTCTAGCTTGGATAGCCATGGGTCCACACAAATCAAAATGAACCAATTCCAACACATCTTTGGCCCTATACCTCTTTTTCGTAAAAGGCCTTTTGACAGGATTCACAGACTGGTAGTGCCTCCACTTCCAGTGAACTCAAAGGTCCATCTTCAACCAGTCTTTGAATCCTTCTTAGGTTAATATGCCCCAATCACAAGTGCCAAAGATATGTTTGGTTCATACAAGAAGGTTCTTTTTTCTTATTTAAGTTAGATGACATATTATTCATTTCCATAAGTTGTATTGTTGGCAAAATAGGATTAATGACATACAGATTATCAACCAATGTACCAGAACAGATAAAATGTTTATTCTTTCTAATTACAATATTGTCATTAAAATAAACTAAATATCTATCCTTAGCTAACATAGAAACAGAAACTAAATTCATTCTAAGTGAAGGTGCATAGAGACAATCTCTCAATGTCAAAGACTTATTTCTACTAAAAGATAAAGTAACATCTCCTAATGCAATGACCGATACTTTTGTAGCATCACCCATGAAAAAGCATATATCTCTATCACTGAGCCGTCTGGTTTTCTGGAACCCCTGCAATATATTACAGACATGATTAGTGGCTCATGTATCTACACACCAGGTGCCGGTAGATAACACCGCTAAACATGTTTCAACTACTAGTAAATGAGATATACCTTCTTTGTTCCCTTGTTTGAGAAGTGGACAATCAGTCTTCCAATGTCCTAATCCTTTGCACTTGAAACATTTACCTTTCGGCTTTTTTACCGCGTCTTGAGGTCCTATGCCCTTCTATGTTGAGTTTGCCTGTTTCTGAATGTTATTCTTCTTCTTACCGCCTTTTAGCATAGAAGTAGAAGCCTTTTCAGAAACAAAAACATGACCACTCTACCTAAAGAGAGACTCAGCATCCTGTAGCTCTTTTGTAAGTTCTGCCAAACTATACAACCTTTTGTTCTTATTGTAATTAAGGTAAAAATTATTAAAACTTTTAGGCAGAGTCCCGAGAATGATATCGACCTGGGATTCCCCATCAATTTTAGCTCCAAGGATCTCCATCTCATTTAGATGACCCATCATCTTGAGAACATAATCCCTTACTGGTATACCTTCAGCCATTTTTGTATTCATCAAACATTTCATAGCAAATTGCCTAGCTGCTCTACTCTAATGTCCGAAGAGTTCCTTGAGGTTATATATCATGTCATAAGCTGTGGCGTTGGCCTGATGCTGATGTTGCAGTACATTTGACATAGATGTCAGAATGTCACACCGGGCCATCTCATCTGCCTTTTTTCCACTTCTTATAAGCCTTTTTGACCTCTTCATCAGAGTTAGCATCAGGCTTAGGTGGGTATTCCTCAACAAGTACATATTTGTACTCCTCAGCAGTCAGAACAATGTCCAAATTACGTTTCTAGTCAATATATTTAGGTCTAGTAAGTTTGTTTTCTTTAAGAATTACCATAAGCGGACTGAAAGAACCCATTTTTAAAATCCTGAGAATCACATAAATAAAATTATGTAGGGCAAAAAAAAAGTTTTTGAATTAATTAAATATTGATTCCCTTAAAACAATAATAAGAAATTCACCACCACCTTGAACACCATGAATTTAGCACGCCACGATAGTGTGGACGTATACAAATTCAAGTTTGTTCAAGTAGGTTTTTCTTATTAATTTTACTATCATGTTAATATAACTTTATGACAATTAAAATTAATATGTTGGTCTGGCTCTGGTCATACAAATAATAGCAGTGACCTCAATGGGGAGGATACCATTATTTGTATTTAAGTTATACCATTACTTAATACTAAGTCCATTATCTTGTAATGAGTTTCTTCAGATGGAGAAGTGAACACATACTAGGTAACTTTCTACAATTATCCCTAAGAAAGTTTGTACTGGTGATCCATAATTATACTCATCCGATATGGAAAAAGGTACTAAAGCCAACACGCAAGTATAATTATATGACCTACAAACCAGTAATGGAGACCATAGGATTTATACTAAATAAATATCCTCTTCCGCTTAGTTATTTAACAATGAGGGTTTTTCTACTAGTTGATATTATATTCATGTTGTCCATTATTAATGTAGGCTTAGTTTTTCAAAAACAACATCCATACAATAATAAACATGCATAATCAGAAAAAAATAAAATGACAACAAATAAGAGAAAAATATCCAACTATTATGGTCATCTTTCCTGCTCCTTCCTCAACTATCCGAATCCAAAATCAGGCGCTGCACAGATCTATTCGGGGTTCGGGACAGAGCCCCAATTTTTTTTAGGTTTTGGCTGTCGATTTCTTCATCCTTCTGTCTGCCTCTGGACTGCTTAAAACTAGCATCTCGTCCGACGTCAGAAACAGCCACCACCGCCATTACGATTGCTCAAAAACAATTAAAATTACATCAATCCTATGCCTCCCGAAGGAGTTCACACATAATTTAGATTGAAAATTAAAATAATAAGCACGATCAACCCTCGTAATTTTAATTATATCCACAGCAACAACAACATTCACGACATGTCCGTGGTTTAAACAACACAATCAAAAACCTATATTGGACCATAATAGTTGGATCTAAGATGCCCGTAAAACCGAGTTAGAACAGATCTACATCTACCAACTATTACACAGCACATGTTTTATTGGACAACATGGACGTATCAATCAATACGCAGATCCAAAGTGGATTGGATACCAATTGATGGAACTGGGGATTCCCAGGACCCTTACTTTGGTGTGCGTATTGATCGATAGAAAGTTAAACAGATTTAATACATGTTCTAACCCTTCATAGGCGGAAACTAGGGTTTACGAATTATACCTGCGACAAAAAGAAGATAAGTAATTCCTGGCAATCTCGAGTGGACGACCCCAAGATCTTCTGTACGTATTCCTTCCTCGAGTTGGACGTCATGTGGGCGACGATCTCCAAACCTTTTCTTCTCCTTGGCAGCCCTCTCTTTCTCTCCTTACGTAAATCACGAATTTAGAGAAAGCTTCAGATTTCTGATCAGTAGTTTGGCGGCCAGAGAATAGAGGATATATATAGGCTCCGGCAGGGACCATGAGAAGAAATTAGGGTTAGGCCTCTTAATGGATCTGGATATCCTGTGTTCATTCCGAACACACAATCCAGGCTCATTAACAATAGCTCGGTCCACTTATGAGCTATTGTTGCACTACCTCCCTAATCCCAAATTATGTTTATGGGCTCCTTTTATTATATGCTCGTTTGGCTCCCCATGTTAAGATATCGTATGTCCGTCGATCAAATTAAGTTGCTGACACCTATATTGATTCGACATCTTTTATCTTTAGGTAGTACCGCTCAACTTTATTTGTCATGTCGAATATAATCCACCAGCAGGGTTTACGTGACAATCCTTATGAGCTCCTTAAGGGGACATCATCAACCCGATGTATCGGGACATGGATTCTATTTGTAATCAACAGCCCATCATACCTACAATGTTATTACCTAATTCATAGAGGTTGTTGATCCATAATGAATCTCACTCTTTCATGAGTCAAAGTAATGTACACTTTATATACATGTTTGTTATTATATCCATATTAAGAGCACAAGCATCCATAATAACTGAGGTGTTTGTTCTCTTATGTAGTCAGTACAAAGAGATCAACCTGAAGTGGTCCTGTTCAATACACACAAAGTGTACTAGTATAAACCTATAGTTAAGATAGACTAATACCAGATTACACTACAACCTTTCCAATAGATTGTCCAAGTCCATCTAGGTTGTGAACTATTTATATACTCCATAGGGAACTGATAATATGATCTTCTGTGTGACACCATACACCATATTATCTACAATATAGAATATCTGGCATTTGTATTAACACTTGCAACAAATACAATATGCAAACATTTGCCCATATAATTTTCAATCAAAATTTAAGGAAATAAGGTTACAATAAAAGTGATGATTTTAGTATATAACTATAACAGTAACTTAGTCGTGTACAACACCAAGTCGATTACATAACCATCTTATGCTCTAAATCACTTAGTCACTTACAGTTCTTACTCTCTATATATATATATTTCCAGTTTATCAGATATCTCTCTTACCTTTCATGTACATTTCTTACAGCATTTCATCTATCTTATTCTATTGCTTGTTTTATATTTTCTGCCATGATATAAACCATTTGAGAGATATGTGCTCGTTCTTATCTTGATTGGACCTATTAAAAATATTATAGATGACACTGAGGAGTTCTAACATACTTACTATGGGGCCTATCTAGACGAAACTTATGAGTTGGACCCACAGGAGGATCCAGCTCTAGATGAGTACCTCATCGCTACTGTCTAGGCTAGATAGCTAGGTTGTTTATCTTATTTCATTTGTCTTGTCTTTGATTATATTATGTGGATGTTGAGATGTTAGTGTCGTTTAGACACTTTGACTTATTTTCTTCTATTTCTATCTTTATTTGAGATTTTATATCTATCTTATCGTACTATTTCCATCTTAGAATTATGATTGAGTTGTACCTTCTATATTGTCCTCTGATTAGAGAGTATATCTTGTACAGGTACATTTAAACTGTTAGATGTTTGTGACCTAGGATAGTGTTCTACCACCGCCACTGCGGCGTAGGCTGGACGTACCCACTTCTCGTACCCCTACACTGGGTGCGGGTCATGATACACCTCTCTCTTTTCTTTTCTCTAAGCTTAATACGTTTTTTCAAAGTATTCTGAGCTATTCATTTTTAAATCCCAAGCCAGTTACAATCCTCTAGTCGATTTGCCAGTGCGGTACGGTCTAGAAGTTATAGAGTGATTTTAATCAGAGACTTGATTGAAGAAAGACACTTCACAATTGAAGTTGGTCGAATACTTCGGATCAAAGCTAGCATTTTAGAAGTTGCAAGAACTTTGGAGGAAAACTTGCGGTATTTTTTCATAGTAGATTAAATTGGAAGCTAGAGTTCTTTCGACTGGACTAGTCCTCAATAGAGGAAAACCAGTATACATCCTTGTGCTTACGTTTGCTCTTTGCTCTCTACTTTTTATTTAAATATCTATGATATATATTTGGTGATCTTGCTGCTAACAATTTTTTAATAGCTAAATTTTTGTTGCAAACTCTATTCACCCCCCTCTAGAGTATAGTGCTTTACATCTCATTCCTATAATTGGTATCTACACCATATATATAGATTAGGGTCATCAAAGGAGTGTTGCTAGATTGATTCTTTTGGTGAAAAGGGACAAAAGGCTTTCTAGTTACCCAATTCTACATAAATCTTGGAGTAGTACTTTGTTGTTGATGATTATTTAATTCTAGAGGTACTACTCTAGTTGCAGGACACACTATAAGGGGTTCCCCCATCCACTTTACAAGCACATTCTATCAAGACCTTTTTTTTTCTTCCTCCATCCCCCTATCATACGCACATACAAACACAATCTAATTTTAAATCTTAAAAACCTTCTTTTCTAAATTTCTGTCTTTGTGACATTTTTTGTACACTATACATATTTTTCAAATGTGCAAGATATGAGTTTTGGTCGGTTATAGTCTAGGAATACAACAATTCACTTTTGAAGTTCGATTTATAATCATGTTTCTCTAGCAGCACATCCCTCTTCTTCTTCTTCTTCTTCTTCTTCTTCTTCTTCTTCTTCTTCTTCTTCTTCTTCATAGTATTATTGTTGGTGAAGAGTGGCTTCATCCTAATCATCTTATGTCATAACAGGTTATAGAGGTGCTTGCCCATATATTTTTATAAGGATCTTAGTAGTACTTGTATTCTTGCTCATAACTGTATTTATATATTGTCATTAGTTTTTTGGATTTTGTTATATATCAAACTCATAAATATATTCCAGTAAATAGAGGCTATAATAACCAATCCTGTTCTATTTGGTCGTTGTAGTACATCCATTGAGTTTGTTGTTTGTATGGCTAGAGAGTCACAAGATAATATTGTGAAGTGTGCAGGAGTTGTAAACCAAAAAACACTAATAAAACTCATGTTTCTCTCCAACTTTTGTTCATCTTCTCCGAATGATTTTTTTAGCAACCGGATGCTCCCTTCAAAAGGTACATTCTCCCAATATTAAGTTTTTATTTTTCTTTTTTTAACTAAATGTTCTTAGCCATGATTGCTCTCTTTAACCAATTGTATTTTTGGAGGGCCATCGTCATGGGCGGAGCTATTAGTTGGCTCAAGAGGAATGCAACCCAGGTAAAAAATAAAAGATGATCGTGCGTGATGTTGTGGTTGCACAAAATGGTGAAGCAACAAACACTGAAGAAAGAGAGCCGAGGGATTTGCAGATTGTTGGCCAGCTCCGCCGTCTAAGGGTGACAGATATCAACAATCATGTAGTTAGGATATGGATGCTTCGTTCAAAGATATTGTTCATAAAATTAAACTTGGTTTAAATGACACTACATCGACGTTCTCGCAGCCCTTAGGCAAGCCCAGTTCCTTATTAGGGGAATGAGAGCTCGAGGAACCAGATTTGTAGGCCTACATCCCTAATGCGTTTTATGGTGGTCCTTATGCAGGAAACGTTCAGAGGCGTGGTGACTGTGGTTACCAAAGTGCCACGGTCGATGAGTAGTTGAGCAAAGTCAACCATGGGATCATGTATCCTTGGGCCATCAATAGGATCAGCACGAAATGAGAGTTGGGTTCGACGCTGAGGACATTACCTTCTATCATTATCAAGCGACAAAGAAGAAACTTGGGTGAAGGCAAAATAATTAGCAAAAGAACTTGAGCGTGAACTTGAGCTTATTATACATATGATTAACGGAAGAAGATTGTTCAATGTTGCGAACTCAAACTGATTTTTAATTGATCTCTCTTAAGTTTAGCTCATGTATTTGTCCTTCAGACTTCTTACTAATTTATTTTTGCAAGATTCAATCAATTGATTCTTTCTTTTGTCGCCATCAAGATAGTCCATGTCACCACCACTTTTCCATATAGGGTTATTTTTGACCAATTTAAAAAATTTCTATTCGGATGCCATTAGCATAGTACTTATTTCAATTTATGAACTAGGAATTTATATTTTAATTTGGACTTTGGTCATGGCTATGTTAGGCTCATGGATTAAATTAGAGCCCAACCCACATATTGTCTTTGAGACCTTCTATTAAACCTATAGCATGAAACTAATTAGGACCTAACTAAACCTCATTAGCCCAACCCAAGCCAAGAGCCATAGCCGACCACTTGTAGGGGAGAAACTGTGAGCCCTTGACCTAAAATTCCCATTTTTTTATGCTATTATATATTGCTAAATTACTAATTAATGCCTAGATATAATTGAATAATCAATGTATATATGTAATATATATATTATAATTTCTTAGTAAATAAAAAAAAAGAAACCGGAAGGGGGTTTTTGCAAATATCCCAACTATGAGGGACTGGATTGTAAATTCTATGTTTAAATCCTAAATTCTAAATGGCTAACTGATAATACAGAACCGAAATTCAAATCCTGAATTCGAAGTTTGATTCAAATTTGAAATTATTCCTCTCAATCCCTGTGAAGGGATTCGACTATATCTAGATTTTGAGTATAAAGGAGACAAGGCAGCCGACCTTGTCACCCTTCAAACCCTAGCATCCCAATTTCTTCCCACCGTAAGAATACCAAGGAAGAGGCCTGAGGAATCACCCAAACCATGCTTTCAAAACTTCAGGTACTTCCCTGTCCTTATCTGTAATCCCTGCTATTGTATGCCATGTGTTTGATTCAATGTTTAGAAAGACTTTCAAATGGGGGCATTCTTGGTGTACATGGTAATGTCCAGGCGAAGCCAGTCACAGATGGCCATTAGACTAGGCTTTTGCATAAGTGTTTTAAATTACAATATAGACTAAGAGGGTGGCAGGGCTGGTTGTGTGTGTTAGGTTCAAGACAGAGTAGGCTCGGATATTGAACATAGGGTATCAACAAGGAATGTGGTAATAGTGTTCATACAAGCCCTCTTTATCTATTGAACTTTTGTAGTGGCACTATAGGAAGGACAGATAGGGAGGGGCGCTACTGGTTAACCACTAAGTACCACCATATGTTAATCCCTCTATACATCTAGACACTGACACAGGGAGACTTCCCTGTACCCTTTGGATATTGGCAGGAGAGTATAAACCTAGTGTAAGTCCATACATGAGTATAGGTGTCCTAGATGCATACAGTGGTGATAGGAAGATTCCAATGAGGGGTATTTCTCTGTACTCAGGAATCAAGAGTGAGTTAGGCCAAGTGGTTGTACTCTTAAGTATTTAAAGTAGAGGTTCACAGATGGTTAATTCGTAGGCTTGGGGTGTTGGTTGTACAAGGTTTCCATATTAGATATTGGTAGTTAAGGTATGCACATGAGAACCTAGATAGAGAGGTGTCTGCACCTGGAAGTCAACTTTATGCAGCCTTGTGGGTGTGTCAACCCAGGGACAGCAGGGAAGCCCTGTTCTAAGGGTACATGAGTAAAAAACCAATCGTTATATCCCTAATGTCAGATGCTGTGAACCTCACTCTGTTTACAACAGAGATAGTGATGATGATTTCCCATTAATAGGCCAATGACCATATATAGATATATGTGATTAGAGGAGGTTTCCTAGTATCCAAAGGATACTGATGGGTGAATCATTCCCTGGCACCCATTAGATGCGATCATATGAGTTCCTTGTACCAAAAGAATACTGAACTTAGGATTTCTGATAGTAGCAGTTAGTCCCCATATTTTAGCAGATCCTTAGTATTAGAGATATGTTGTTAACACAAACAGGCGTCACATGACATGCATCATATAGTTCAGTCACTCATGATACCACTTTCTCATGCCCCGATCCCGCTAGGGTCGTCCATCTTGCCTGGATCCCTGCGGGATCGATCATCCTCGCTAAGGCGTGATGCCGTGTAAGCCTAAGTCGCGCTTGCACAAGACCATGTACCTGCACAAAACAACTAGTCAAGGAAAAACACACGCATGCACCTATTCATTACAGAAAACTAAATATTGGACACAGAGATTTGAAATAGAAATACTTTTTTTATTGATAAACTTTGATAGGGATACAAGTATAAAGCTTTGTGAACTCTGATTTGCCTTATCTTGGCTACATGTTTCTCTTTAAAACTTTTTTTTGAAAATAGTCACAATGCCCATACATCATATCCCTTTATTACATGCTGGAAATGAAAAGAATCCTTCAAAGGAAAAGAAACTGGAAACTTGACTGGAATAAAAAGTAGCTTCGAGGCAGTCCACAGCTCTACTGGACTAAACAAGTTTCAGTACCTCACTTGAAATCCTCCTGTCTCCTTTTGCTTTCTGAAAATGATGTCCACAATGTGGGTCAGCAAACATCATGTAATGGCGAGCGGCTCTTCGCCGAAACTCACAAATATCTGCACTAATTCAACATGTAAAGCTGCATATTTACTAGTGCTCTTTCTACTTGTCTAGGTTCTTTTTAACAATTTATAAGAAACAAGACAAAGAAATATTATATAACTAACTTACCCATCGCCGACAGTCATCCTTGCACAAAACAGGTTAGCATAATTTGCATATGATATAAAGGTCTACTGTTTAACACCACATCTCTTGTTAGGTTGCAATGCACTCTGATTTCATAAATGCAACTAACTATATGTTGGTCCACAGGTCGTTTCCCGTAATTAGCCGTTGTGACACATGGGTTCAGCTCGTTGCTATTTGGACATTGATTCAACACTCGAGGTTTCTTGTACCTCAAAATGTCTAGATAATCTCCCCCAGGCCGAGCAATTTTAGGTGCCCCCAGAACCACTCGAGAGATCTAGTTTCCTTGTATATAAGTTGTCCAGGACCTATGCATTCTTTATAAGGCGACTGTTAGGCAACACATGTATTTATGCTTTGCTTTGGAACAATTCTCTTTTACTGTGGCAATGTATACAAGTCCGTCTGTACGCATCTAATCATTTGAGGCATATTCATAGGCAACATATATTATTCACATGGAAACAGATGAAGCAGCAACATATAATCCAGCATATGATTCAACTTATTATCTTTTCTTTATCTTTTGTTATTGGTATCGTTGATCGTAGGGACGAGGCAACAGAGTGGATTAGAAATCATTTTTATTAGGGCATACAAATAAATGCAAGTCCGATTAAAGCAACTCACTGAGATAAATCTTAGTTGAGAGAAGGAGGGACTTCACGTGTCGTTCAGTTCACGCGTCCTACATTGGCACCAACAGTTGATTAGCATACTTCGGTCTCTTTCTCTCAAGATTCGGAATGAATGCGAAATGCGATGAAAGCGAACAATGAAAACCAATCATCGAAAACCAACACGAAAATGCATTCATCAAAACCAAGCAGCGAAAGAAAACATCCAACAAAACTCTTGGAATCATTTCAATAGAAGCCAATCCATCAATTGGAAAGGTTCATTGCATTTCATCCATGATCAATCGATACCGGCAAAGATTTCCCCAAATACTTAGTTCAAGACTGAGTCAGCAAGCCGTAGGTATTACATAGTGGACCGCGAGGAGCGGGGTACTACATAATAATCTGTAACACCCAGTTTTCTGAAATTGGAGTATTTTTGAAAATTTATTATTTTTATTATTTATTAGTGGTATTTTAGTCATAATATGATTTTTGGGTGATTTTAGTTAAGTTAAACCATTTTCTAAGTCATGACTTATGACTTTGTGATTTACTAGTATAACCCTAGTGTAAACCCTAGAGATTTCATAACCTAGAGACTAACCATGATCATGTGAGCCTAGCCATAGGCTTAGAACACCAAATTAGTGATTTTTAGCCTAAAGGGTATTTTGGTAATTTTTTAGGATTATTTAGAATTATTTGTATTTATGTGTTTTTATTATTGTTTAATTATTGATTAGTGTCATGTTAGTCCCTAACCTAGTTTAGCACTAATCTAGAGGTTAGCAACTAACCTAGAAGACTAATGTTAGATATTAGCTTTATGTATAAATATCTAGTTAGATAAATATCTAGATATTTCACTTTTTAGATATTTTAGAACCTAAATATCTAACCCCTTAGTCAAAGACTTAGGGGCTAAGTTTGCAAGGTTGTAGGACACCCTCCCCTACCCCCATGGCAGCCAAACACTACCCCCCTTCCTATATAATCCCAATAATTTCATTCATGATCATTTTACATGAATTTTATATCTAGAAATTCTATTTCCTTCACAAGACCATAACTTGATCAATTTTGATCTAAATCACCTCTAGTTTCTTGTATTGGACTCCCCTACACTAGAGGATACTAGTTAGGGCCTGCTATTAAGGATTTGTGGAGCTTTGGGCATCACCAAGTGGAAGGAAGCACCCCCCCCCACCTTAATTTTCCATTGAAATTGCACAAATAGGTAAATGCCCTCAAACCTAGTTAATATTCTGATTTTTCTTCATAAATACATGCATCTAGGTACCATAGAACAGTCGGCTAAGTTTGGTGAGAATTAGAGTTGGTTTGGTGTCCGTATCGGACACGTATCCTAAGCTAGAAACCCTTGTTTGATGAAATGCCACAAAGGAATTGTTTTTGTTAAAATATAAAACAAAATATATTTTTGGGTAGCCCTAGACATGTAGGACACAACCCTAGTTGACTGAGCACACTTCGAGTTGTGTCCGTGTCCAAAACAGGATACGAACACACTGTTAAACCCCACTGTGCACACTGAAAAACCCGATTGTTTGACACTTCCTGTCGTGTCCACACGAGTCGTGGACACGATACAAAAACCTAGACACGAACCTAACCACCCCACCTATCCACTGACACGAGCACAAGACTCTATGTGCCACGTATGGAGCATACGACCCTTCGACACGCGCGCACGAGACTGTGCAGCCTCCCCTGCTACTCGACACCTAGTGCGGACACTGTAGGACACGTGGACACAGGAAAATTGACACAGTGGAGGGGACAACCTCTGTCATGCCCCCCTCGAGTTTGAGACACTCTCGTGTCCTATCGAGGACACGAGGACACGTGCACTGGTCGTGCACTGCACTGCACGCGCATATTTTTCCTCACTGACACGGCCTTCGTGTCATACGGACACGAGTCGTGGACACCTCGTGGTGACACGAGTGTGTAGCCCAACACGTGGGCTACACGTGGGCATGACCACGAGGCCCCACGTGGCTCGTGTCGTGTCCACGAGACGTGTGCATCTCTGCACGACGCGGTCCAAACCGCGCGTATCAGTCGAGTTTCCTCGACTGATACGGGTCTCGTATCAACACTGTAGGACACGTGGACACATAACAGTGTGTCTAACGTGTAACCCTATATGTGGGCTACACGTGTGCATGACCACAAGACACGTGGATGTGTGTGTCGTGTCCTACACACACGCGAACATGTGCATGAGACAGTACACTGCACAGTACACTGTGTTTACCCGATTTGGGTTTTTGACACTGGACATGCCGTGTCGTGTCGTGGTGGACTTCCAGTGACACACACGACACATATACATGTGGGGACACGTTTACCAACCACTGTTTGTGGGTCTTAGCTCGGTTTGGGTCGTGAATTTGGGATTACCCCTTATTGTTCAGTAATGAACAGTAAAGTTATATTTCCAGTTTTTAAAAAAATGAATTTCAAATCGATTTTGATGTATATATGTATGTATATTTATGGGTATATATATTGTATATACGTAGTATATATGTATGTGTGTGTAGGAGGAGGAATTTAGGTGTGTATACATGTATATACATGTGTATATACATGTATGTGTATATTTGGGTGTGTGTGTTTATTTGTGTGTATGGGTTGGGGCTGGAATTCCTGTTCCAGGAAAAACTGGAACCCCCTCCCCCCTTCTTCCTGTTCTCTGTCCCTCTCTCTCACTGTCCTCTCTCCCTCTCTCTAATTCTCTCTCTTACTTCTCTCCCTATAAATATGTAGTAGATATATGTTTCATATATATATATATATGCATATATTGATATATATATATTGTATTAGTTTATATAGTGTGTCATTATATATAATGTGTCTATACATAGATACCTAGGGTATTACATAGGCTATAGGCCAATGTGGTTGTTATATGTAAATGTATAAGTATATATATATATATATATATATATATATATATATATATATATATATATATATATATATATATATAGTGCATATATATATAGTATTTTACATATTTGGTTATATATGGTATATATAGTGGGTTTGTATATTGTATATATATATTGTAGATATGTATATATATATATTATGGCCTATGTATATATATATATATATATGGTGTAGATAGTGTATGTGTCTATTGTATATATATATAGATACCTATATGGTATTAGCCTATGGAACTTAGTTATTAGCCTATGGCCTATGGCCAATGAGTTTGGATAGACCATTAGGACTACTAGACCTAGGTTGACCAAAATGTTGACCATTGTTGACCAAAGTCAACTATTGGTCAAACCATGACCTAATTGACCTAAAAATGACTAGTTTAACTAGTCTGACCATGTTTGACCTGATTACCATATTGACTAGAATTTGTTTAACCTAATTACCTTACTGACTAGTCTTTGTTTGACCAAAACCTTAGTTGGTCTAAGTTTGACCTAGACTTGACCCAGATTGATCATGTTGACTAGTATTTGACTAGTTTGATTAGAATGTTGACCAAGAGTTGACTTTAACCTAGATTTGACTAACCTTGACTTGTTTGACCTTGTTTGACTTTATTTGACTCAGTTTGATCCCCTGTGACCTAGTATGACTTCCTGTGACCAAGTTTGACTATTGAGTTGACCAAGAGTTGACTTTTGACCAGATTGACCTAGAATCATGTAGTATGCATTGTATACTTTATTTTTACCATTGTGGATACATTGTGACTTGTATTGCTCTGATTAGGAGCCATACACCTCTCATCAGACAGTATATCCTCTTCAGACATTCAATTATCAGGCGAGTACATTCTCTGACCGTTTCATACTTGTTCAGGCTTTACTTCTCGCTCTAGATTACTTTACTTGATGCTGTCACGTTGGTAACACGGATTGGTACTATATGGATCTTTACATGAGATGTTATCCCCCTCGGGAGCATCGGGTACTTCATGCTACGTGTGTTTCACTTTCATTATGTACACCTATGCTTCTATCATGCATGTGCACTCATGTGATCATGTACTTTTATGTTCACAGAGCCCACATGTATACTATCATGTGCACCCTTTCATGGGCCCCATGTGATATCATGTATAATAACGTAACTTGCCTCGATCCTTGTGTATTGACTGGGGTAACGGGGGAGTAGAAGTGGACATGTGAATAATTCCAAAGTAGTGTAATCATGTGCAAACTCAGTAGTGTAATCATGTATAAATTCTAGCCATTTACATGCCTATCTTGTACTCTACACCACTAGTCACTTATAGTTCTTTATATACAGTAGATATTTCATTACACTATCTCTTTTACAGCGTATATTTTCTTTCAGCATTTTTTGTATCTTACTCTATTGCCTGTATCGTATTTTCTAACCTGTTATGAACTGTGTGAGATGTATTGTGCTCGTTCCTGTCCTGACTGGACCTGTTGAAAATATTGCAGAGGATGAGGATGAGGCCCTGGTGACTACCTATTATGGAGCAGGACTAGATGATACTTATGTTGTGGACCCTCAGCAGGATCCACCTGCAGCTGAGGATGTTGCCCCAGTAGTCTAGGCTAGTTTAGCTAGACAGTCTTTCGGTATTATCATTTTGTCTCACATCTGAGTTGTATTTTGAGATGTTGAGATATATAGACTCTTAGACTTATTGTATTATGAGTTGACATTCTAGTGTTATGTTATCCTAGACACTTGGACATTTTTATCTATTCTACTGTTCTCTTTGAGTTACTGTCTATCTATCTATCTTTCATTCTTCTACCCTAGATGTGATTGAGATGTATATTGTTATGTCACCTCCATTCGGAGAGTATAAACTGTACAGGTATTTTTATATTGTTAGATGATTGACCTAGGACAACGTTCTACCGCCGACACTGCGGCTTAGACTGGACGTACCCACTTCTCGTGCCCTTACTCTAGGGTGCGGGTCGTGACACGTTTTTAGTGGTGGCCCATGCAGGTCGAGTTTATGTAGTGATATTCGAACTAGAGTATCGCTACAGCCTGTGATAGGATTTGAGGAATAGGCTTAGTGAGAGAGGATACTCAATCACTGTTAGGATACTTTGAGAGATTCCTGGGATGACCCTTGAGAATCTCATTTGAAATTTCGATTTAAACTCCTTTTCCCTTGATTGAATTTGATTTTGGAGGATTCACTGTAGAACTTTGAATCCTGGTGTTAGTTGATGATTTTGAAATTTTTGTAGTTGTTGATTTTAATTTCTTTGTGTTAGATTAATATCTTTTATTTTAAGGTACTCAATCACATTTATGAGAAAACTCTCATCTGTTTCTTGCCATCTAATTCTCTTGCTAATTGCTTCCCTTGAAATGAACTGTCCCCTCTATTTTTTGTATCTTGCTCAACCCTTTCTACCAAACTATGTGACTGTATCCCAAACCTGACTTACTCGACATTTTCTTAAATAAAGACTTTATTGAGACCTTCTAACCTTGACCTTTGATTTGATCGAACCCTAACTATATTCATCTAGTAGCCTATCTATCCCTAGGACTGTGTTCCTAAATTATTTACTGGATTCCTAATTAATTTTATTCCATGGGTTAATTTGATCTTCTTTAACTTTTGCATCAATTATCACGTCTTGAACTCCCACTTCCTATTCTAGATCATTGGATGTCCTTTACCGTGACTTAGATATTCAGAGTATAATACTAGCTGTTACCTCCCAACAAACTTCACATGTAAGACCTAGACTAGCCTACCTTCATGTAGGTATTCCATGTCCTACTAAAACCCGTCTCCTTGTACTCTATTTTCTTGATAAGATTTTCTGGTCAAATGGTTAAACTATAACCTCTACCATGATACTAAATTAATTCTTATTTCAATTAGAGATCCACCTTGGCTCAATTCTTTTGACTTGGCATGTGATGGTGTTCTGCTGGAACCCTTAAATGCTTAACCTTGAATGCTTGACCCGATTGGTTAAGGATCTTGGACTATGTATCTTCTTTCATCATTTTCACCCTTACTTATATCTTATGCTATAAATTTATCCTTTGTTTTACAAGCTTATCCTTTTCGAGCTTGGTCATGACATATTTTATTGGGTGCGCACCCACTAACATATTGTCTAATCAGAACCGGCGCATGATGGTCTGATCAACCTATTGCATTTTTGGTTCACTTTTCATATATTAATCTACGTGGATGGAGATACAGTTAAACTTGCCCTAGAATCTTATCCGCAACAGCCTTGACAATTCTCCTTGGAATTATTTTATCACCTATGAACCTCGTATTCGTATCCAGTTGAATTAAATTTAATCATGACCTAGATCTTCATCATTGGATGCTCGTGCTCATACTTGATTTCATTGATTTCCCATCTTGCCCAAATCTTGATTATCCTGAAATTGATCAACTTAGATCGTGTCAAGACTAAAATCTATTTGTGATTGTTTGTGCCTAAATTTTCAATTTTCTTTTTATGGAATGGTAACTTTAATGATTTCTCACTTGTTAATGACCAATTTTCATATAGGATGGAAGACGGCCCTATAACCTTGATGATTGTCGTTCCCTTACCTTCCCAATTAGGACACCTTAGATTGCTTGTACGTTTTGATACCATAGGACAGTCTTGATCTAGAATGACTAGTGCATCTAGATGAGACCACAGACTATTCCATTTAACCTGTTCCCCTGGTATTACTATTTGCATCACAAATTTTTGGTTCAATTTAGGCCATAGACCTTTCCCACTCTAAATTATGATCACCGTAGACACGTTACCGTGACTTTTAAATTAAGAGCACAAGACTAGTTGTTTTCTCAAAACTAATTTCACATACGTAACCTAGACATGACATACTACACCCATGACCTTAGTGTCCCACTCAAGCATACCATCGTGTGCTTCATTTGCTTAGTACGATTTTCTTGACCCGAGGCTCCATCCTGATTTACACCATGGAGTTACTTTTGATTTCGATTTGGATTAAGGACACCTTATGACCTAAAACTTTCAGCTAATTTTTGGACATGACCCAGTATAGGTCTACTACCCATATTTTGCTTGTTGACCTTGTATGTTGCTAGGTAGTAGCTTCGTCCCTAATTGTTGGAGGTTTGACCTAGGAGGAGTACGACCACCTAAATTTCGAGGACGAAATTATTTTAAGGTGGGTAGACTTGTAACACCCAGTTTTCTGAAATTGGGGTATTTTTGAAAATTTATTATTTTTATTATTTATTAGTGGTATTTTAGTCATAATATGATTTTTGGGTGATTTTAGTTAAGTTAAACCATTTTCTAAGTCATGACTTATGACTTTGTGATTTACTAGTATAACCCTAGTGTAAACCCTAGCGATTTCATAACCTAGAGACTAACCATGATCATGTGAGCCTAGCCATAGGTTTTTAGCCTAAAGGGTATTTTGGTAATTTTCTAGGATTTATTTAGAATTATTTATATTTATGTGTTTTTATTATTGTTTAATTATTGATTAGTGTCATGTTAGTCCCTAACCTAGTTTAGCACTAATCTAGAGGTTAGCAACTAACCTAGAAGACTAATGTTAGATATTAGCTTTATGTATAAATATCTAGTTAGATAAATATCTAGATATTTCACTTTTTAGATATTTTAGAACCTAAATATCTAACCCCTTAGTCAAAGACTTAGGGGCTAAGTTTGCAAGGTGGTAGGACACCCTCCCCTACCCCCATGGCAGCCAAACACTACCCCCCTTCCTATATAATCCTATTAATTTCATTCATGATCATTTTACATGAATTTTATACCTAAAAATTCCATTTCCTTCACAAGACCATAACTTGATCAATTTTGATCTAAATCACCTCTAGTTTCTTGCATTGGACTCCCCTACACTAGAGGATACTAGTTAGGGCCTGCTATCAAGGATTTGTGGAGCTTTGGGCATCACCAAGTGGAAGGAAGCACCCCCCCACCTTGATTTTCCATTGAAATTGCACAAATAGGTAAATGCCCTCAAACCTAGTTAATATTCTGATTTTTCTTCATAAATGCATGCATCTAGGTACCATAGAACTGTAGGCTAAGTTTGGTGAGAATTAGAGTTGGTTTGGGGTCCGTATCGGACACGTATCCTAAGCTAGAAACCCTTGTTTGATGAAATGCCACAAAGGAATTGTTTTTGTTAAAATATAAAACAAAATATATTTTCTGGTAGCCCTAGACATGTAGGACACAACCCTAGTTGACTGAGCACACTTCGAGTTGTGTCCGTGTCCAAAACAGGACACGAACACACTGTTAAACCCCGCTGTGCATACTGAAAAACCCGATTGTTTGACACTTCCTGTCGTGTCCACACGAGTCGTGGACACGATACAGAAACCTAGACACGAACCTAACCACCCCACCTATCCACTGACACGAGCACAAGACTCTACGTGCCACGTGTGGAGCACACAACCCTTCGACACGCGTGCACGAGACTGTGCAGCCTCCCCTGATACTCGACACCTAGTGCGGATACTGTAGGACACGTGGACACGGGAAAATTGACACAGAGGAGGGGGCAACCTCTGTCATGCCCCCCTCGAGTTTGAGACACTCTCGTGTCCTATCGAGGACACGAGGACACGTGCACTGGTCGTGCACTGCACTGCACGCGCACATTTTTCCTCACTGACACGGCCTTCGTGTCGCACAGACACGAGTCGTGGACACCTCGTGGTGACACGAGTGTGTAGCCCAACACGTGGGCTACACGTGGGCATGACCACGAGGCCCCACGTGGCTCGTGTTGTGTCCACGAGACGTGTGCATCTCTGCACGACGCGGTCCAAACCGCGCGTATCAGTCGAGTTTCCTCAACTGATACGGGTCTCGTATCAACACCGTAGGACACGTGGACACATAACAGTGTGTCTAACGTGTAGCCCTATATGTGGGCTACACGTGTGCATGACCACGAGACACGTGGATTGTGTGTCATGTCCTACACACACGCGAACATGTCCACGAGACAGTGCACTACACAGTGCACTGTGTTTATCCGATTTGGGTTTTTGACACTGGACACGCCGTGTCGTGTCGTGGTGGACTTCCAGTGACACACATGACACGTATACATGTGGGGACACGATTACCAACCACTGTTTGTGGGTCTTAGCTCGGTTTGGGTCATGAATTTGGGATTACCCCTTATTGTTCAGTAATGAACAGTAAAGTTGTATTTCCAGTTTTTAAAAAAAACGAATTTCAAATCGATTTTGATGTATATATGTATGTATATTTATGGGTATATATATTGTATATACGTAGTATATATGTATGTTTGTGTAGGAGGAGGAATTTAGGTGTGTATACATGTATATACATGTGTATATATATGTATGTGTATATTTGGGGGTGTGTGTGTATTTGTGTGTGTGGATTGGGACTGGAATTCCTGTTCCAGGAAAAACTGGAACCCCCTCCCCCCTTCTTCCTGTTCTCTGTCCCTCTCTCTCACTGTCCTCTCTCCCTCTCTCTAATTCTCTCTCTTACTTCTTTCCCTATAAATATGTAGTATATATATGTTTCATATATATATATATATATATATATATATATATATATATATATATATATATATATATATGCATATATTGATATATATATATATTATATTAGTTTATATAGTGTGTCATTATATATAATGTGTCTATACATAGATACCTAGGGTATTACATAGGCTATAGGCCTATGTGGTTGTTATATGTAAATGTATATGTATATATATATATATATATATATATATATATATATATATATATATATATATATATATATATATATATGTTATATATAGTGAGTATATATATAGTATTTTACATATTTGGTTATATATGGTATATATAGTGGGTATGTATATTGTATATATATATTGTAGATATGTATATATATATATATATATATATATATATATATATATATATATATATATATATATATATATATATATATATATGGTGTAGATAGTGTATGTGTCTATTGTATATATATATAGATACCTATATGGTATTAGCCTATGGAACTTAGTTATTAGCCTATGGCCTATGGCCAATGAGTTAGGATAGACCATTAGGACTACTAGACCTAGGTTGACCAAAATGTTGACCATTGTTGACCAAAGTCAACTATTGGTCAAACCATGACCTAATTGACCTAAAAATGACTAGTTTAACTAGTCTGACCATGTTTGACCTGATTACCTTATTGACTAGTCTTTGTTTAACCTAATTACCTTACTGACTAGTCTTTGTTTGACCAAAACCTTAGTTGGTCTAAGTTTGACCTAGACTTGACCCAGATTGATCATGTTGACTAGTATTTGACTAGTTTGATTAGAATGTTGACCAAGAGTTGACTTTAACCTAGATTTGACTAACCTTGACTTGTTTGACCTTGTTTGACTTTATTTGACTCAGTTTGATCCCCTGTGACCTAGTATGACTTCCTGTGACTCAGTTTGACTATTGAGTTGACCAAGAGTTGACTTTTGACCAGATTGACCTAGAATCATGTAGTATGCATTGTATACTTTATTTTTACCATTGTGGATACATTGTGACTTGTATTGCTCTGATTAGGAGCCATACACCTCTCCTCAGACAGTATATCCTCTTCAGACATTCAGTTATCAGGCGAGTACATTCTCTGACCGTTTCATACTTGTTCAGGCTTTACTTCTCGCTCTAGATTACTTTACTTGATACAGTCACGTTGGTAACACGGATTGGTACTATATGGATCTTTACATGAGATGTTATCCCCCTCGGGAGCATCGGGTACTTCATGCTACGTATGTTTCACTTTTATCATGTACACCTATGCTTCCATCATGCATGTGTACTCATGTGATCATGTACTGTCATGTTTACAGAGCCCTCATGTATACTATTATGTGCACCCTTTCATAGGCCCCATGTGATATCATGTATAATAACGTAACTTATCTCGATCCTTGTGTATTGATTGGGGTAACGGGGGAGTAGAAGTGGACATGTGAATAATTCCAAAGTAGTGTAATCATGTGCAAACTCAGTAGTGTAATCATGTATAAATTCTAGCCATTCACATGCCTATCTTGTACTCTACATCACTAGTCACTTATAGTTCTCTATATACAGTAGATATTTCATTACAGCTATCTCTTTTACAGCGTATATTTCCTTTCAGCATTTTCTGTATCTTACTCTATTGCCTGTATCGTATTTCCTAACCTGTTATGAACTGTGTGAGATGTATTGTGCTCGTTCCTGTCCTGACTGGACCTGTTGAAAATATTACAGAGGATGAGGATGAGGCCCTGGTGACTATCTATTATGGAGCAGGACTAGATGATACTTATGTTGTGGACCCTCAGCAGGATCCACCTGCAGCTGAGGATGTTGCCCCAGTAGTCTAGGCTAGTTTAGCTAGACAGTCTTTTGGTATTATTATTTTGTCTCACATCTGAGTTGTATTTTGAGATGTTGAGATATATAGACTCTTAGACTTATTGTATTATGAGTTGACATTCTGGTGTTATGTTATCCTAGACACTTGGACATTTTCATCTATTCTACTGTTCTCTTTGAGTTACTGTCTATCTATCTATCTTTCATTCTTCTACCCTAGATGTGATTGAGATGTATATTGTTATGTCACCTCCATTCGGAGAGTATAAACTATACAGGTATTTTTATATTGTTAGATGATTGACCTAGGACAGCGTTCTATCGCCGACACTGCGGCGTAGGCTGGACGTACCCACTTCTCGTGCCCTTACTCTAGGGTGCGGGTCGTGACATAATCCACTGAGAAAAAGTTTTTTCTTCAAAACTTAATAAACGAGCTCACCTCCGCTTGTGTTGTATTCAGGATCAAGCAAGGTGGATAGATTATAGACGCGCGCTGTTGCGGTATTGGCATTTCGTAACTGCTGATTATGGGGATGGTCTCGAAGCGGCGGTGGGCCTGGCAGCTGCCCACGCTCCTCTATATCATCTCTGTTTCGATTTCTCTTTGGATAATTTATGACATCGTGTCCCTGTTGGCCACAACCAAAACAAGCTTTGCTCAAGGAACGACAGGTTTCCTTTGTGTTGCCCTTCATGCCGCAGTAGCTATATTCCAAAGCTTTTGTGCGACAATTATCTATGGTGTAGCCCTGACGGCCGTAGAATCCGTACTCTACAGTATTGCGGTTATCTCCCTCTATTTTTTTCTCGCCGTAGTGGTATCATTTTGTAGGCTGATTGCGACTGTACTGAACTTTTGTTGACGCCTTTCTCAGGTAAATTGTTCTACCTGTAGTGCTGTGTCAAAGGCCTGAGGATATGTCTCACATTCCTGGTTCAGTAAACTCAACTGAATGTCATCGTTCAGACCTTGGACGAACCGATTTATGCGGGCCTGCTCTGTTGGTAACATAACAGCCGTAAAATTTGCTAGCTTAGCAAATTCAGATTCATAATCTTCCACGGACATGCTCCTTTGCTTCAAAGTGATGAAGTCATTCTCCATCTTCTGGCTGATAGCCGAAGGGAGATACTATTCCAAAATGCTTTCTTGAACGAGGCCCAAGAAATCTTTCCACCCCTAGCAGTTGTGAGCAGCTCTGGTTTCTTCGCTTTCCACCAATCCTTTGGCCGCAGTCGCAGAAGCAAAACGGCACAAACTACCTTCTTGCTACTCGAAACTCCTACAAACACGAACAGACTCTCTATTTTATCAATCCAGTCCATCACCTTCTCGGGGGATGTCCTGCCTTCAAATTCCAGAGGTTTCGTATCTAAGAAGTCCTTTGGACTAAAGGAAGAGTACCTTTGCGCTGGCTGGGGTTCGTCACCCTCTACGGGCTCAATCTCGGGTGTTTCCGTTGGTTTAGTCGCAGCGGTGGTATCTCGATTTGCTGCAAGCCCCGTGACAAGTTGGGTCAAGGAATCCAACTATTTCTGTTGGGCCTCAATTCGGGCCTGTTGCATTTGGCCACGCTCCTCATTGTCTTGCCTTTGTAGTTCCAACAATGTCGTGATCCGTTCTATCGGATCTGTCGAGGCAGCTGGTCGAGGACCTGCATGGGCCACCACTAAAAACGTGTCACGACCCGTACCCTAGAGTAAGGGAACGAGAAGTGGGTACGTCCATCCTACACCGTACTATCGGCAGTCGAACGTTGTCCAAAGTCACAACATCTAACAATATAAGGGACCTGTACAGTATATACACTCCGAGTGGAGGTGACAATACAGAATATAGTCTCAATCACAACTATAGCAGAAATAGCACGATATTATAGATATGAAAATCTCAAGGGAAGATAATAGGCAGCAAATTTAGATAAAAAGAATCTGATTAAGAGTTTTTTCTAATGTGATTGAGTACCTTCAAAATATCCTAATCCTACTGTAGGCTGTAGTGATACTCTAGTTCGAATACCATCGCAAATATAGAACCTGCATGGGCCACCACTAAAAATGTGTCACGAACCGCACCAGTATAGGGGCACGAGAAGTGGGTACGTCCAGCCTACGCCGCAGTGTCGGCGGTAGAATATTGTTCTAGGTTACTATATAATCAACAACTCACGCAATTATATAATGTACTTGTCAAATCTTAACTCCGAATGTAGGACAAGTATAGATATAATGAAACTCAATCACAGTCTAAGCACGATAGGATAACACAGAAGTCTACACTAAACTCAAAGCAACAACTTAAATAAACTTCTAAAATAATAATATCTCAAACAATCTCAAATACAACTCAAATATCAACTTATTACAATACAAGTTTCAACAGAGAAAACTAAACCATAAACTAGCAATCTACTCCAAGCTCTACTGGTCCTCTAGGCTAGCTGTAAATTTTTATGTTACCTGTAATATTTTCAACAGGTCCAGTCAGGACAGAAACGAGCACAATACATCTCACACAGTTCATATCATGACAAAAGATAATAAACATGCAATAGAGTAAGATACATGAATAACTGAAGGAATGTACATGAAGTAAAAGAGATAACTGTAATAGAAATATCTACTATAAGTAGAGAACTATCAATAACTAGTGAATCAGAGTACAAGATAGACATGTGAACAGTTGGAGGTGATTCATGAGAGGTTGAACATGGCTATACTACTTTGAAATTATTCACATGACTATTTCTACTTCCACATCTCCAATCAATACACAAGGATCCAGACATGTTACGTTAAGATTCATGATCTCACTACCTCATAGATGAGAGCACACGTAAAATTGATTCATGGGGGCTCTGTGAACATGAGAGTACATGAAATTTTAGAGTATACATAAATAGTGAAGCATGAAGATACATGATGTAAGTAAAACACATATGACATGAAGTACCTGATGCTCCCAAGGAGGATAACATCTTATGAAAAGATCCATATAGTACCAATCTATGTTACCAACGTGACAGCATACAAGTAAAATAATCTAGAGCAGGAATATAAGTTCTAGCAAGTATGAAGTGGTCAGAGAATGTACTCGCCTGATACCCTGAATAGATGATATGAAATGATGGCCAGCTGGAGTCACAGAGTCCTAGTTATAGCAACACAGGTTATAAAGAGTTCAATTTATATGGTAATTGAAATTATAATGCAATCTACATGAGTCTAAGTCAATCTAGGTCAAAGTCAACTATTGGTCAACTCTGGTCAACTATGAAGTTAAACTAGGTCAACTCTAGCCAACTGTGGTCAAACTAGATAGGGTTGGGTCAACATTGGTCAACTAGTCTAGGTTAGTAAATTCTAGGTCTAAACAAACTAAATATATGCAAATCAAGTATCCAAGATAGCTACTAACTCATAGCCTAAGTCACTTGCTAAACCAAGCACAAAACTAAACCATAAGCTAACAAAGCACACAAACTTAGTCATATAATGTATATATATTATTCACAATCACATATTCATATACATAGATATATATAGAAAAGCTATATATATAGGCACATGCATATATATAGAGAAAGAGAGGTAAAAAGTAAGTGAGTATATGTGTATTTGGTATGTGTGTGAAAGGATATGTGTTAATGTTCTCAGATTTAGTGATAGTTAGGTGTATGTGACATGGGATACATGGTGTCAAAGGGTGTATGTATGCATTTATGTATGTATGTATAGGTGCATGAATGAATGCAAGTATGCATATATGATATGTATGTAGGTATGTATACAATGTATGTAACTATACATGATATGTATGTATGCATGTATGCAATGTAAGTATGTATGTATGCATTTCTATAAAATGAGTTAACATATAACCTTTTACACACATGCATTCATACATCCTTTGATACTATATATCCCATGTTACATACACCTACCTATCACTAAATCTGAAAACATTAACATGATTTACATATACTTAGTTTATTTAGACCTAGAATTGACTAACCTAGACTAGTTGACCATTGTTGACCAAACCCTAGCTAGTTTGACCACAGTTGGCTAGAGTTGACCTAGTTTAACTTTATAGTTGACCAGAGTTGACCAAGAGTTGACTTTAACCTAGATTGACTTAGACTCATGTAGATTGCATTATAATTTCAATTACCATATAAATTGAACTCTTTATAACCTGTGTTGCTATAACTAGGACTCTGTGACTCCAGTTGTCCATTTTTTCATATCAGCTGTTCAGGGTATCAGGCGAGTACATGCTCTGACCGTTTCATAATTGCTAGAACTTATATTTCTGCTCAAGATTACTTTACTTGTATGCTGTCACGTTGGTAACACGAATTGGTACTATATGGATCTTTTCATGAGATGTTATCCTCCTTGGTAGCATCAGGTACTTCATGTCATGTGTGTTTCACTTACATCATGTATCTTCATGCTTCACTATTCATGTATACTCTGGAGTTTTATGTACTCTCATGTTCATAGAGCCCCCATGAATCAATTTTACGTATGCTCTGATCTATGAGGCAGTGAGATCATGAATCTTAACGTAACATATCTGGACCCTTGTGTATTCATTGGGGATAGGGGAGTAGAAATAGTCATCTGAATAATTCCAAAGTAGTATAGCAATGTTTAACCTCTCATGAATCTCCTCCAGCTGTTCACATGTCTACCTTGTACTCTGATTCACTAGTCACTGATAGTTTTCTACTTATAGTAGATATTTCCATTACAGTTATCTCTTTTACTTCATGTACATTCCTTCAGTTATTATTGTATCTTACTCTATTGCATGTTTATTATCTTCTAACATGATATGAACTGCGTGAGATGTATTGTGCTCATTTCTGTCCTGACTGGACCTGTTGAAAATATTATAGGTAACATAGAGATTCACAGCTAGCCTAGAGGACCAGTAGAGCTTGGAGTAGATTGCTAGTTTATGGTTTAGTTTTCTCTGTTGAAACTTGTATTGTAATAAGTAGAAATTTGAGTTGTATTTGAGATTGTTTGAGATATTATTATTTTAGAAGTTTATTTACGTTGTTGCTTTGAGTTTAGTATAGACTTCTGTGTCATCCTATCGTGCTTAGACTGTGATTGAGTTTCATTATATCTATACTTGTCCTCCGTTCGGAGTTTTGACAAGTACATTATATAATTGCGTGAGTTGTTGATTAGAAAGTAACCTAGAACAGCGTTCTACTGCCGACACTGCGGCATAGGCTGGACATACCCATTTCTCGTGCCCCTACACTGGGTGCAGGTCGTGACATATGGTTCAGTCACTCATGTGTTGTCCTGCTCTTTGTGGTAATTATTTCAGTCTATCTGCTGGAAATGTCCTGCAGCAAACATTAGTTTCCACATCTTTGTGTTCAGTAGGAAGTTAGTTGTGTCCTTCTTTCCTTCAAAATTGATATGTCTTACACCTCTATATGTTCAGTTAAGAGTATCAACTCTTCCTTCATCCAGTTCCCCTACATATCCTAATCCTAATTTAGAGCTTGCCCTGCCTTCATTTGATCTGACCTGCATTTGGGTTAAAACTATTAGTCACATATGTCCAATCTTATATACCAGTCAACTAATATGAGTAACCTTGAACATTAAATCTGTTCTGCATTCATACATTACTTAGTCCACAGACATGTGGTGTACCCAATTGATGTTAGCTCATACCTTCACATTCAATCCTTGTATATATAGTTTCCTATGTTGTTCAGACTAATTTATATATATTTCTGATCATTCGACTACCATCTTCTTAGAGTAGATTACTCGAGTACCCTTTCATATCTTGGCTAAATCTTAAATTCATATGTAAAGAGACCATATCAATAACTTCTATTGCAGTCCAAACATAACTCTTATACCCTCCTTGTTGTTGTCCTGTAAGGATACATATGGGTTAGCCCATGTGGGTTTAGACAGTCCCTGTTAGCTCAATTTTCTTGTTCATTCAGAATATCATGCCTATGATTGTTTAGTCCATAATGTTCTAGATGTAGATCCCTTGGTTCAATCTTTGGTACGATATCTCATTTGGTTTTGCAATAGGAAGATCATACGACCAGGTTTGAGATGAGCAGATCTCTCGGTTATGTATCATTCCAGGATACCTGCATATGCATACCCTCACTAAATAGCTTGTTTCATTTTGACATTAACTTGTTTAGCCCATGCCCTCTTCTCTAGTATCAGTCTATTTCACTAAGGAAGACAACCTCTAAGTTATTTGTCCAGTCTAGTATCCTGGGGACCTTAACATAACCTTTGAATCAACCCATACTACTCTCTAGTCAGTCTTGAACTTTTGTTTAGGTATTTCTGCTGTGATTAGTATGAGATGTGAAGCCTTGCTCTAATACAGAATATTATTGACCCATGAATGAGTTAAACCCATACCTTTTCTTGGGTTTAAGCTTATTTTTGTCCAATGATGTGCCATAGGTTGCAGCCTCTTGCCTTGTTCATAACTAAACACCTAATGACCAGATCCTTGAACATCTGTAAGTGTTCTGCCCCCAAATTCAGATTTCCCCCTATTTATATGATTGTCCTGCACCCTTAGAGATTAGCCTATTAACCCATGTTATGTCTATATATTGGCCTGTATTCAATTGACCTATCCTACTACCTGGGTTGTCCTACATCCATTAGTACACCCTTAGTTCAGTCCTGAACCTTGGTTCAGACCATTTAACTTGAACTTCTTTTTTTATTTTAGTTTTGTTAACTCCGTTTATTCGTATCAGTAAAGAGAGTTCAGGTTCCCAATACAGGTATGTGAGCAAATGCAAAATGTAGTCATTGTTAAGTCTCATAACATGAGGTATAGGAGCACTAAAGGGGGGTAAGATGTCCAACTTTGTAACAACACACTAGTTACAACTAATGCATTAGTCGGGTTACAAATTACAGGATCTATATTAGTCTGCACTAGTACCAATTGGCACTTGTGACCGTTTCCACCTTATAGTAGGTCCACACTTGCAGCAGATGACACTTCATACCAGGTTGAACCTGGTATCAGCATAACATAGACAGTAGGACAACTGCCTTATAATAGATTCGACTTACCCCAGGTTAACCCTCTATCCATACTCATAAGAACACCAACAGAGAGATATTAATTGTACCAATGATCAATAGGAGTCCCTGTCCATGAAAAGGATGATGATCAAAACCTTGGGGGCCATACAATCCTGGATAAGCAATAATTGGACACAGGTATTCCTATACAACAGTACTAGACATGAGGCTTAGGGTTAGCACTAGTATAAATAAACTCCAGACCATTAAGATTACTAAGTATAAAGGAAATTCATAATAGTGAAATAGACTCATTGATTGATTTCATCTGTTGATTAGAAATTGATTCATAATATAGGTTTGTTGGACTCCGACTCAGCACTTGATTCGTACCACCAACTCAGGACTACAGACAAGTGCACTCTATGTTTGCTTCCAATTCTTATAGTCTTGTTCAGTACATATTCTACATATGTCCCTTACTTGATGACACGATGGACACACGAGATAATATCAAGGTCCCAATTTATCATGTTCTTGTCTTATTTTATCATTGTGTTTCGTGACTTGTCTGGGCCCATGTATACTGGTCGGAACGGAGAAATATCTTAGTAGACATGTGAACTACCCATTCCATCCCAATATGTCTAATCTTGACTGATAGCAGCTGTACATGACATATGCAGGGTACCATATTTACCCTTTAGCAGTTCACATATCGAAAAGGATATTTCAACACACTTAGATAGTTGTCTTTTATTATTTCTTTACATTTCACCATTTGCCATGTCACTATGCTTTTATATTCTTTCAAGTTGACATACCACAGTCTGCGATTTATGCTTTCATTCTAGATATACTCTATCACTAGCTTACCTTCTAGTTCATTCCACATATGCTATATTCATGCACTGTCAATTCTATTATGTTGCGGATAGCTTTTCAGTTTGTGTGCTTGTTCCATTCCTGACTGGATAACCAACATTTTTAGGTGATGAGTTAGAGAATTTTTGTACTACGTATTATGAGCATACTGCAGATCTTGATTTTGGTGCACAGGGCGAACTGGAGGCTGCCTACACAAAGTTACCTGCTACAGAAGATTTTTAGGAGATTTATGTAGCATTCTCATAGAGTGGATTAGTTTTATATTTTAGATTGTTATTTCTATTTTGTGACTCATGAGTTGGTTTGTGACTGTTCTCTAGTACATTCATCTTTGAAGACTATGTCACTTTATACTTTTGGACTATGATGGAGTTTGTCAGAATAATTTATCCGTCTCTCCAAACTGTAATATTTTATATAATTTATCTCGTTTTGAACTATTCCGTGATGTGGTTTAAATTGTGCAAAAGCATATAAATTGCGTGGTTGTTTTATAAATATGGAGATGACTAGACAACGTACTACCGCCGACTCTGCGGCGTAGGCGGGACGTGCCTGCAGCTCTTGCCCAAAAATTGGGTGCGGGTCGTGACACATTTTTATGGTGGCCCATGTAGGTCCGATTTTCGCAAAAACGCAAAACTCGTGGTAGTACTAAACTTAGATGTACTACTGCGGCCTGCGAGTAGGAGTAGACTTTAAGGACCATCTCCTCATGTTTAAAACCGTTATTAAAATTACATATTTGATCTTGATTATTCTTTTGATCTGCATCCTATTTGAATCTTCATACCAACTAACGATTTAACTTTTGTGGTAGTCAGATGGATTCTCAAGGCAGGAACACCGCTCACTTGAACACCCAGCAACTGTTGGCGGGTCTTCCATGAATGGAACCCCACCGACCCATGGATGCCGTTTTACCTACCTAGGCGAGACGCCCCAGCCATAGACTTTAAGATTTTGCCGTGATGACATTCCACCACCTCCCCAGATCCCTCCACCGACTCCGCCACCAGCATAGTTTCCTCCACCAGCTCCCTTCCAGCAGCCAGCACCCTTCTAGCAGCCTGCACCCTTCCAGCATCCAGCACCAGCCTTGTCTCCAGAATATGTGCTGGACAATACTATGCTCCTTGGGATCATCCAGCAGCTCATCACTTCCTAGACGCGGCAGGCCGACATCTTCCGTCATACCCTGAGGGAGGCTCTTCAGACTATGGAGGCTCCCCCACTGCGTCCCGGAACTTCCAAGACTTTTATGGACCTTAGGCCCAAGGAATTCAGAGGAACGGAAGGGATCCTCTACGCAGACGACTGGTTGGAGAACGTGGATCGCAATCTCCAGATGGCTCAAATTCCTGAAGACAAGAAGGTCGAGACAGCCAGCATACAGCTCTATGACATCGCTTGCACGTGGTATAGAGATGAGCCTGGATTCACCGTGTCAGATGTGACTTGGAAAGAATTTAAGAAACTATTTAAGATGAAGTTCTACCGTGACGCAGCCAAAGAAGAGTTAGAGAATGAGTTCAAGAACCTGGAACAGGGCAACCTCTCCATCGACATGTACTCTGTCGAGTTCTTCCGCCTCAGTCGCTTCGCAGATGCCTTGACACCTGCAGCCAAGGCCAAGAAGTTCAGAAAGGGGTTATCACATGAGATTCGTATAGCCATCACCACCAGCCAAGCCACCACATACGAGTGGATTTTGAAGGTTGCATAGGACGTGGAGAAGGAACATAAGCGCAAGCAGAAAAGAGATAGAGACACATACGGAGGGGGCAACGGCCAGTCCGGATCGGCAAAGAGGTCCAATGTTCCAGGGAAGACCGCGACACAGCAGCAACCACAGCCCCGTTTCCAGCAGCAGTACCAGCCTCTAGCTAAAGCCCCTACCTCCCAATAGAATTAGCTGAGACAGCTGACTCCCACCTGCAGCCACTGTAGGAAGCCGGGACATACGTGGGAGGTGTGCAAAAGACAACTTGGAGTATGCTTATTCTGTGGTTCGGGTGCACATCAGATGAGGGAGAGTCCAGCAGCGTAGAGTCACGCAGCACAGAGGGTAGCTCCTGCCCTGAGAGCACCGACGAAGCCCACGATAGCTTAGCAGTAGAGAGAGCCCCTGCCCACACAGCAGCAGTGCTCCATCCAGCACCAGGAGCAGGGCAGAGCTTATGCCATGGCAGTCGAGGAGACACTAACATCTCCTGACGTGATAGCAGGTTCTGTTCTCCTCGAGTCCTTTTCAGCTATTGCTTTATTTGATTCTGGCGCCAGTTATAGCTTCATCGCAGCTTTTATTTTTAGACATAGTATTGTATCTGAGCCTTTAGACTGCACTTATAAAATCTTGACTAGCGGAGGCATCATCTTGGTGAAAGATGTTTGCATTGGTCACCGCATTACCTGTAAACCCCCGTTCTGAATATTAATTTTTATTTTAGTTTATTCTCAGTATTTTATTGGCATGGGACAATAAATTACATTTATAAATATATCTTACTAATATATTTTATATAATGAGGCTTATCTTAGGTAATATGAAATAGTATATAACGAAATTGGTGTTTTGAGGAGGGGTTTGTAAATACATGGCTGCCAAGGGGGCTCAATACAACTTTACTTATTTCAATTCCTTAAAGCCATTTATCGCTTTCCCCCTTATTCAAATCTCGGTTTGAATATAACTACTCTAAGGTGAGTTTGTAAATCAAATTCTAAGGGGGGCTTATTTGCAAAGCCCCAATATTCAAAACCCAGCCCAAATCTCTTCCCTCTGCTCGAACGGAGAATAGTACGAAATGATCAAACCAAGGCAATTTCAAATCAGATTTGCCTCTTATCTATTTCCCCCATGGATTCGCCTATAAATATAGAGGAGTAGCCGAACCCAAACCTCTCATCAAACCCTAAATTTCTCTACTTCCCTCTCAAACAATGCGGAAGACATTGGTGGAAAAGCTCAGGAGTAACCGGGCCAGGAAACAATCAAGTTTGATCGACCAAAAAGGGTTAGTTCATCATCCCTTTCGTTTTGCTAATTACTACTTTCCCTTACGACACATTAGGAAGGAATGGTAGATGTTTGGTATATTTCCCAAGTAGAAGCATAGAGGCACCAATGTGTAGGGAAGGGCTATGGTCCTGATTTTAGAGTATCAAGAGTGGACGAGTTCAGTCCACCCCCTTAGCCGTGGTAGGCTTTAGCAGCAATGTAGCATGGGATCAATCGATGGGTACAATTGGGTATCAGCAGTATCCTGAGTACACTAGTACACCTTGTATAGGAGGGAGAATGTATTAGTTGGGGGATACTTGGATTGGTATATACATATTTTGTAAGTACCTATCTAATAAACTTGTATGCGTGGTGACCTGCGCGGATTGCAGATGAGTGTTCATGTACAGCGTTTGATAGGTGCACAGGTAGGTAAGTCAAATATAGTTATGGCATATACCACTAATCCCTACTTGAACCATGAAATATACAAAAACTTTGTGTGGTATGCTAGAGTATCAGTCATTAGGACATGACCTCAGATTAGAGTATCATGTTTGTGCATGTGGAGTTCCTGTACAATAGAACTGCCCATAAGAATGGTGCAACATGTGGTTGCAACGAGAACCCAGTTTTGGCTTATGTGGAACTTGTAAGTTGGGATCGTGTGTGAACATATAGGGGGCTATGGGTGTATGCACATAGTGTACCAGTCTACCTATCTCGTATCAGTTTAACTAATATATTAGATACCTATCTTGTATCAATTGAGTTGTACATTAGCTTGACATAAGAAGATATGTACATAGTCAGCCATGGTTTGAAGTGTGTGAGTTAAAGGAGTGCCTCCAGGGAATAGTAAGACGACTGCAAACGACAACAACGAGACAAATAACCTGCAGTTTCTTCTTTAGTTTTCTTCCCTCTCGGTGATATAGATCCATACCCTAGCTAGCTAATTACCACCTCCTCTTTGTATAACTCAAGAGAATCTGCTAGTCCAGCACTGATCCTAATTTAGAAGGAATATCAAATCCTTGATATGCAAATCGAACTAAACATGTGTGTGTGTCATATACACAGCAAGCTCCTTTTATTTGGCCTTTAACTCTTATATATAGTCATAACCAGTCTTTAGTTGTCTTTTTCTATACAGCTGCAGTAGAATTTCCTTACCAAACATTAAGATTGGCTTTCTTCCAACACTATGGTCAGTCGGTTTGACTCAGAGCTGGTAATGTTTTCCTGATACCAAGTATCAGGTATCAAAGATTAGTGGAATACCAGTAAAATCTAGTTGCAAGTATGTAAAGGAAATGGTACATCCACAGGGTATGAATCGGTATAGGAAGGGTGCTCATCTATGCAGGTATCAGAGTTGAAGGTTGGTGCGACAGAATTGGGGAAAGAGTAGGGCAAGCTCAGGATTGTACCTGGATTAGGCAATGCAATGGCATATGGGTGTGCAGTCCATTAAACATTGATGTTAATTCCAGTTGGGAAGAAAGAGGGTAGTGACTTGAGATTCATTGTATAGTCCATTCCATTTATGTCCAGTCCATCTTTTTTTCAGTCTATTGGATGTCCAGTTCTAGTTTCCTGTTTAATTTGGTTGATTGATACTCCTTGAGTATCAGTCACCTCATTCATTTATTTGTTCAGACCATTAAGCTCTCTTACCCTGTGTAAGTAAATGAATATGTTGGAGATGAATTTAGTTGGAAGAGTTCCAAAGTTCAGTCTATATTTCACTTTAGGATTCAGTTAGAAATGTATCAAACCCACTTAAGATTCAGTCCCCTGTAATTAGCTTCAGTCCACTCTAATGTGAGTCTAGGCCATGTTAACCAAATGCACCTGTCCTTTATCATTTCAGTCCCAATTCACATACTGTTCAGTCCCTATAGATAATCCAGTCCCGAATTAACATGATTTCTCATGCCTTTGCCATTATCTAGTTCTGTCCCAGTTTTTTGAAAGGACATTAATGTTTCAGTCCTTGTGGGGCTTGTATTAGTAATATATCAGTTCAGTCTTTGATTAACTGTTCAGCCCACTTAGCCATAACCATTCGAGTTCAGTCCTTTTTGGTATCAATTCATTTATCATAGTTAATTCCAGTAAGGGTGATCCACACTAAACCTTTTATGCACCTTTGAGATAGTATACATTTACCCCTTTATCTCCATTCTATCTTCCCATGGAATCCAGCCTTCAGAAGATGATTATTGCCACTTACTCTTAGGTTAAAGCTTTTTGTTCCTTAGAAATGCAAAATATGAGAATGGTAGGGATAGTCATGGACAACTTCCTGCTATGCCAGGCTATCTCCTGCACACCCTGCTAAAGCACACATGTTCTCGTACGCTTGAGACCCTATTTTAGTCTACTTGACTTCTATATATAAGCAGAATAACTGCACTTGAAGAACAAATGAGGCACACTCTCATTTTCACTCTGACATAAAGGGCAAGTCTGGTCTACCTGAACACCCTACTGTAACATCCTATCCTTAGTAACAGCCTCTGTAATATAGCTTTATACAAACAAACACTCATCCTGAGACAGTTACTCTTGAACCAAACCACTGTTTTCTACTCCCCCTCTGGATAATCTGGCCTAGGAAGATCAATAGCATGTTTCAGTATAAAGTTCCCTGTAGATGAGCCTAACCATTCCCAGTAATCTTCTTCCTCTGTGCTTGCCCACTCTTTGTTTGGCAACAACAACAATGAGGATAAATATAGGCAATCTCACCAAACAGGTATAGAGGTCACTTTGTTAAGAATCTAATAAATAATAAAAGTAGAAATGTTGTACCCACACAGATACCTGAGTATCATGGGTAATAGGGAGTACAGACAGTAAGTCTTGGACCACCCATATGTTGGTAGAAGTAAGATTGACCCAGTACACGGGGAGTATTAGAAGTAGACACCAATCCTAGTCTTCCTAGCATAGGCCATACAGTAAAATCCATTATTCCATGCATTCATGACTGGTAGGGGGTACTTGAATTGAGTGTCAGCCATAGAAAGTAAGGGTGATAGGAAAGGTAGGACAATAGCTATGTGTACCCTAGCCAGTAGTAACCTATAAATAGAGATAAAAAAAGGGGGCTAGTAGTCTAAGGATAGATAGATTGCTAATTTCTTTTTATTACCATATTGACACTGTAAGCTCTAAATATAGGTTCATTGGACTTTTGACTCAATACTTGACCGTGCCAGTAGCTCAGGACCGCAGGCAAGTATACCTTGCCAAACATATGCAGTATTTACATTGTTTCCTTCTATTGTTTTTCTTCCATATTGTCACATGATTTCCAAATTATGATGGGTGTTCTTGGTTGCCTTACGTGCTCTAGATTACGTGCACGTATAGAATCTTCGACATTGCTTGTTTAGTTATTTTCTTCATGTTACTGTGTCTTATGATAGAGTTGCCAGCTCTACACTTTGTTCTGTGACTTGATTATTCTTAGCTGGGAGTATCTTGCATTGTACTACATTTGAGACACTATAGATTGGGAGTATCTTACATTGTACTACGACATATAGTAGATTATTCTACCTTGATATTGATTGATTGACTTGACTTGCGACACTATAAATTGGGAGTATCTTGCATTGTACTACTGTTTATAGGAGTATTCTTGTATTCTTTTAGGAGAGGAAATTGATACTATAATTGGCTAATCTTGACTGGGAGTATCTTGTATTGTGCTACAGTCGAAACCTACTATAGATTGGGAGTATCTTGCATTGTACTACAAGCTATGGGGGTTAATCGATTGATTGATAGCCAAGTCTAGTATTACATTTCCATTATCTTAGATATCTTCCTGGCACCGTTCTTACCCTTCTCACATGTTATTTACTGTCATATTAGTAGACATATTTTATGTATCTTGCTAGTCCTCTGAAAACCTGACGATCTCTTCAGGTTTAGCCGAGTATTGAGCCCGGTACACACGAGCAGTTTGAGCTAGCATTGGACCACGGTACCACTGCAGCTGAGGGTACTTTTGACAGTTTGGACTCCGTTATTTTATTTCCATGTTTCTATTTTATTATCGTCTATTGGTAGTGGATTTGTGTCCACCAGACGTAACTGGAAATTCTTGATAAACTTGATACTCTATTTTTATTATCATTCATTGTTCAGTTTCATTTGTGTTAGTGGATTGTATCATATTTTGTGGATGAGATCTAGACTTCTTCTGTGACTTGTTTATGTACAAGACATCATTCTACCGTCGACACTACGGCGTAGGCTGGACTTGTACACGTCTTGTATCCGAAAAGCGGGTGTGGGTCGTGACAAGTTTTTATGGTGGCCCATACAGGTCTGCGTTAATCACTTCGGTTACATTACTGTGTCGTCGTGAGCCTGCACATAGGATTAGAAACTTAGGATCTCATCCACGTGCCTTGACTCACTATTGACTTATATTTTTCCTTGAATCCTTGACTTGCATCTTGCTTGAAATCTTTGTACCGTCTAATGTTATCTTTTATTGCAGTGAATGGATTCTCAAGACAGGAACAACGCTTCCCTAAACACCCCACCGACTGCATGAGGGTTCTTCACCTACATGACCCCACCGACACGGGAAGGCCAGCTTACTCATCAGGGCGACCCGGCTCAAATGCAATACTCGAGATTCCGCAGAGACGACTTTCCTCCACCAGCACCTTTCCATCAGCCTGCAACCTTCCAGTCAGCATATGTCCTACATCCAGCACCTACCATGCACCCTGCACCAGCGACGTATCCAGCGCCTGCCATGTACCGAGCACATGTTCTGCCTCCGCCATCTCCGTTGGACAATGTTGCCCTCCTCGGGATCTTCCAGCAGCTTATGACTTCTCAGACGCGACAGGCAGACATCTTCCGCGATACCTTGAGAGAGGCTCTCCAGACTAGAGACGCTCCACGATCGCGCCCTGGAACTTCTAAGAATTTTATGGACCTTAGGCCCAGAGAATTCAAAGGAACAGAAGGGATTCTCTAGGCGGATGAGTGGTTAGAGAACGTAGACCACAACCTTCGGAGGGCTCGAGCTCCTGAAGACCTGAAGGTCGAGAATGCCAGCATGCAGCTTTACGACATCGCCCGCACGTGGTATAAAGACGAGCCTCGGTTTACCGTGCCAGACGTGACTTGGGAGGAGTTCAAGGAGCTGTTCAAGACGAAGTTCTATCATGAAGCAGCCCGTGAAAAGTTGGAGAACGAGTTCGAGAGCCTGGAACAGGGCAACCTCTCCGTCGAAGAATACACCTCACAGTTCTCCCGCCTCAGCCGCTTTGCAGACGCCTTGACCCTGCCAAAGCTAAGAAGTTCATGAAAGGATTTTCATATGAAATTTGTATAGCCATCGCCACCAGCCAGGCCACAACTTACGAGAGGATCTTGAAAGTCGCACAGGCGGTAGAGACAGAATTAAAACGCAAGAGGAAGAGAGATCGTGACACGTATGGAGGACGCAGCAGCCGATTAGGAGCGGTTAAATACCCTAATATTTTAGCACAACAGCATCATCAACAGCCAAGAGACACCCCGAATCGAGAGCTTCCAACATGCCAGCATTGCAAAAAGAAGGGACACAGTGAGAGCGACTGCCGCTGGAGACTAGGCCAATATTTAAACTGTGGTTCTGATCAGCATCAGTTGCGAGATTTCCCAATACGTCGACCTGTAGCACCAGGAGGGCAAGCTTTTGCCATGATCATGGAGGATGAGCCAGCCGCACAAGGAGGAGTTGACGGAAGTTCATAGTAGAATCATAGTATTCGTACCATTGAGAGTCCTATATTAGATTTTGTGAGAACTTGAGAATACTTTAGTAGCAGCAGTCTTTGACTATTCATTTATATCATAGCATTATTGAATTTCGAGGACAAACTTATTTTAAGGTGGATAGGATGTAAACCCCCGTTCTGAATATTGATTTTTATTTTTGTTTATTATCATTATTTTATTGGCATGGGACAATAAATTACATTTATAAATATATCTTACTAATATATTTTATATAATGAGGCTTACCTTAGGTAATATGAAATGGTATATAACGAAATTGGTGTTTTGAGGAGAGGTTTGTAAATACATGGCTGCCAAGGGGGCTCAATGCAACTTTACTTATTTCAATTCCTTAAAGCCATTTATCTCGTTCCCCTTTATTCAAATCTCGGTTTGAATATAACTACTCTAAGGTGAGTTTGTAAATCAAATTCTAAGGGGGGAGCTTATTTGCAAAGCCCCAATATTCAAAACCCAGCCCAAATATCTTCCCTCTGCTCGAACGGAGAACAGTGCGAAAGGATCAAACCAAGGCAATTTTAAATCAGATTTGATATCTATTTCCTCCATGGATTCGCCTATAAATATAGAGGAGTAGCCGACCCCAAACCTCTCATCAAACCCTAAATTTCTCTACTTCCCTCTCAAACAATTCAGAAGACATTGGTGGAAAAGCTTAGGATTAACCGGGCCAGGAAACAATCAAGTTTGATCGACCAAAAAGGGTTAGTTCATCATCCCTTTCGTTTTGCTAATTACTACTTTCCCTTACGACACATTAGGAAGGAATGGTAGATGTTTGGTATATTTCCCAAGTAGAAGCATAGAGGCACCAATGTGTAGGAAAGGGCCATGGTCCTGATTTCAGAGTACCAAGAGTGGACGAGTTCAGTCCACCCCCTTAGCCGTGGTAGGCATTAGCAGCAATGTAGCATGGGGTCAATCGATGGGTACAAATGGGTATCTGCAGTATCCTGAGTACACTAGTACACCATGTATAGAAGGGAGAATGTATTAGTTAGGGGATAGTTGGATTGGTATGTACACATTTTGTAAGTACCTATCTAATGAACTTGTGTGTGTGGTGACCTGCGCGGATTGCAGATGAGTGTTCATGTGCAGCGTTTGATAGCTGCACAGGTAGGTAAGTCGAATATAGTTACGGCATATACCACTAATCCCTACTTGAACCATGGAATATACAAAAACTTGGTGTAGTATGCTAGAGTATCAGTCATTAGGACATGACCTCAGATTATAGTATCATGTTTGTGCGTGTGGAGTTCCTATACAATAGAACTGCCCATAAGAAAGGTGCAACATGTGGTTGCAACGAGAACCCAGTTTTAGCTTATGTAGAACTTGTAAGTTGTGATCGTGTGTGAACATATAGGGGGCTATGGGTGTATGCACATAGTGTACCAGTCCACCTATCTCGTATCAGTTTAACTATTATATTAGATACCTATCTTGTATCAATTGAGTTGTAAATTAGATTGACATAAGAAAATATGTACAGAGTCAGCCATGGTTTGAAGTGTGTCAGTTAAAGGCGTGCCTCCAGGGAATAGTAAGACGACTGCAAACGACATCAACGAGATAACTAACCTGCAGTTTCCTCTTTTGTTTTCTTCCCTCTCGGTGATATAGATCCATACCCTAGCTAGCTAATTACCACCTCCTCTTTGTATAACTCAAGAGAATCTGCTAGTCCAGCACTGATCCTAATTTAGAAGGAATATCAAATCCTTGATATGCAAATCGAACTAAACGTATGTGTGTCATACACACAGCAATCTCATTTTATTTGGCCTTTAACTCTTATATATAGTCATAGCCAGTCTTTAGTTATCTTTTTTTATACAGCTGCAGTAGAATTTTCTCACCAAACATTAAGATTGGCTTTCTCCAAACACTATGGTCAGTCGGTTCGACTCAGAGCTGGTAATGTTTCCCTGATACCAAGTATCAGGTATCAGAGATTAGTGGAATACCAGTGAAATCCAGTTGCAAGTATGTAAAGGAAATGGTACATCCACAGGGTATGAACCGGTATAGGAAGGGTGCTCGTCTGTGCAGATATCAGAGTTGAAGGTTGGTGCGACGGAATTGGGAAAAGAGCAGGGCAAGCTCGGGATTGTACCTGGATTAGGCAATGCAATGGCATATGTGTAACGCTCCAGTCCCAAAATACGTAGGACCAAGTACGTGAACATGCCAGCTGCACATATACGAAGAATACTCCAATATATGGAATCCTCATATATGCACATAAGCTGTAAATAAAATAATCACAGGCCAGAATAACATATCTAATCTCATCACAGCTCAACACAGAAGATAATAGAGTCCAAATAAATAAATAAGAGTATCAAAAGATAGCCGGGTGAACATACTCACTCCAAACAGCTATAAAAAATAGTCTCACAAGATCGGAGTCCAACCCCACAAAATAGAAAGAAAATGAGATCTAAAATAATGTCCACTAATGTCTCAAATATAGAATAAACTAGAAATCAGTAGTGACTGCCTCGTCATCGATGTAAGATGGATCTAGAGCCGCTCCGTACTCCTGTGGAAAGTCGTCTAATCCTGAAAAGATAACCAGGTCCTCAGGGGACATAGCAAGATACAAGAAAGCACCATGCCATATAACTGTGATAATATAATAGAAAGAAAAGAGATGCATGTAATAGGGTGCCTACTAGTTCTACAGTGAAAATGCAGTTAAGAACATACCTTCAACGCATGGGTATCTAGCTCAGTAGCAGTAACTCAGATATGGCCCCATCAGGATACCAGGGACCTCAAAGCATAACATTCCTCGAATGTCAGAGGCCAGCAGTATCAGTAATAGGAAAGTGCATAAGGACCCATACGTTAAGGACACTGTTCTCCCCACCCAATGCCTAGTAGGTTCACATCCATGACTCATGAACCTCTAGTAACTGCCAAGTCTTCTAGCATGCAATTCTATTGGCAGTTACTCCTATCCGTCGCACGCTCCATACGTATCGGTGGTCAGCCGACTACGCGGATACGTGTCCTAGATGTGACTCACAACACGTGGTAAGAAAGTTTCAAGGCCGTATGAGATATACCAATATCTCAATATCAATGGGTGGTCAATAAACTAAGTCAATGCAAGAGAATAAATAAAGCAAGAAAACGACCGATAGAGTCGCTTGCACCCAAGTGTGACTTCGACGCACAATTTAAATAACATGAAATAAAATACTAAAAATAACAACTGAAAATAAGTATAAAAATCACAGAGTAAGGTGGCAAGGTATCTTGCCTACAGTACGAGAAGGGCAAATCCAAGAGTAGCAAGTGCCAGCACCAAAACTCACAAATCACAGATGACTCCCAACGCTAAAATAAACATCAAAAATGATCTCGGTGAAGAAGATATACCTGAAAAATGCCTGTCCAAAAGTCAAATTCTGGAATAGGGGCAAAATCGTAATTTCGGGTCAAAACGATGTTTGCCGTTGGACCCGCTTTGCACCGAAATGCGTACCAAAGTCTATGGTCTCTAAAGTCGTCAAAATACATGTCTACGGTTTAGTTTGAGGAGAGGAACTCAACGGTATGTCCAGTTTTGGATTCCGAGGAGCCATGTACAAAATCGCCCGTTTGAGTGGGTCGCGGGCCCGCCAAAAATGGGTTCCGATTCGACCTTCTCAGAATCGAACCAAATATGGCATGCAGGACCAGAATTTCAATCCGGAACTGTTGGCGTAAGTTTCGTCTCGATCCGACGATTGTACACGAAGTTATGGACAAGTTTGCAAAATGCCGATACGGGGGTATCTCGACGGATACGCGTTGATTTCGTCGCGCACACGCGACGAAACTGAGTTACGTCAGTTCCCACACGTCGGTAACGTCCATACGCGCCTTTCGATACGTATAGAGCATGACCATGTCGCCCAGTTTGTCGGGGCGTACGTCGTATCGTGGATATTTTCTGAAATTAACTCTTTAGAAAACAGTTTTTTGCCCAACTTTAACACTGATTTAATTGTCATACAGAAAACGAAATACAGATCTACAAAATGCGTTTTAATCGTGGTTATATTGTCTTCACATGTGTTCAATTAGTTCCTTGGTAATCCTAGTATTCTGTTTGGAAATCGGCTTCTAAGTTGGGTTTTTGACATCCTCCTATTCCAGTTTTCTGAGCAGTTTTTGCTCAAGTTCGTGCAAATTTCTCTACACGATCTATTGGGTAGTTTCAAATATCCTTAGAGGGAGTCGAAGAGGGTTATGTTGTCTTCATCTATGAGGTGGTAGTTCAAAAAAGCCATCGAGAAATTGAAGATAATTAGATCGCAAAAGTAGGTACCTGTGATTGGTCAAAACAGGGTACCCTCTATTTCTAGGCGGTCGTCCGGCCCCTCCTCCGCGATGCGGCCGTCGACGGCAGTGCTCAGGCGATCAGGCTAGGGCGCACGAACGTCGGGGTGGCTCCTGTGATCTCGTGCGAGGTCAGATGAAGTTTTCAATGAGAATTTTTCGGGTTTAACCCTACTTGGCCGATGGGATATATACTATGATTTAAATCCAAATTTGGATCAATCTAATATGTTTTCGGCTTAGATTTTGAGTCTATGCAGTGGAGAACTCCCTAAAGGATTTATGGAAAATTTTCCAAGAATTTAGGATGAAGATTTGATGGGGATTCAAATCTTCCTACTAACGTTTTTTTTTTCCTTTCGCCGAGAGCCCACGCTCGGGTTCGGAATAGGTACTGTAGCAAATTGCTACAATGTCTTTTTTTTTCTCTTAACTAAGGCTGAGCCTTAATGGACTTAGAGATCCGAGCCTGGCCTGCTCCCCCTCTGCTCGGTGTGGCCGGGCTCAATCATTACCATTATTATTTTTTTTTTCTTTTTCTTTTACCACTACTTTTATATATATATATATATATATATATATATATATATATATATATATATATATATATATATATATATTTTAAAAAAAATATATATATATATATATATATATATATTTTAAAATATATATATATATATATATATATATATATATATATATATATATATATATATATAATTTTATATATATATATATATATATATATATATATATATATATATATATATATATATATATATATATATATATGTATATATATATCAAGCTACAATTATATTTATATTTTAAGCTAGCAATAAATTATCAAAATTTACCAATAAATTCCTAAAATCCTAGAATTCATTATATGCCTTATTTAATAGAATATTAACAAGTATACATATAATACATACACACATGCATTTATATTTACGTACGTATACCAAATAAATTCTAAGTAATATAGAAAAATAATTTTTAAGGCACTAAAATAATTTAGAAAATATTGGGGGTTTACATCCTACCCAACTTAAAGAAAATTTCGTCCTCGAAATTAAACTAACGTCGGGGGGTCCAATGCAATGTAAGGGAATTAATAGCAATTTAAAAACTCAACTGCAAGACATACCTTCGTCTACGAACAAATACGGGTAGCGGTTTCGGATGTCGTCCTCGCGCTCCCAAGTAGACTGCCCTGGCGAGTGATGCTTTCATGCCACGCGAACCAATGAAATAGGTTGATTTTGCAACACCTTCACTCGACGATCAAGGATACCTACTGGTTGCTCTTCGTACGACAAACTCGGTCCAACTGTGATTTCGGAGTGATCAAGCACATGATTGCTGTCTGCCACGTACCTCCTCAACTGAGATACATGGAATACGACATGCACTCCCTCTAGCGACGGTGGCAATGCCAATCTGTAGGCAACCTCTCCAACACGTTCCAAGACATCGAAATGCCCGATGTACCTTGGAATGAACTTGCTACGTCCTCCGAATTGAATCGTGCCTCTAGTGGGGGATATCTTCAAGAACACATGGTCACCCTCTTTGAACTCCAAGGGTCGACGACGATTATCTGCCCACGGCTTCTGACGATCCTGCGCTGCTCGCAGGTGGCCTTAAATTTTCTTCACTGTCTCCATTGTGCTCAAGACCAACTCGGGACCCAATAGCTGTCGCTCTCCTATGTCGCTCCAACAAACAGGAGACCGACACTTTCTACCATACAACACTTCAAACGGAGCCATATGAATGCTCGCTTGATAGCTATTGTTGTAGAAAAACTTAACAAAATAAAGATGGTCCTCCCACGAACCACCAAAATCAAGCATACACGATCTCAACATATCCTCTAGCGTCTGAATGGTACGCTCCGACTGGTCGTCTGTCTGTGGATGGTATGATGTGCTAAACTTCAATCGGGTGCCCAAACTCTCTTGCATGCTCCTCCAAAAGTGCGAGGTGAATCTCGAGTCGCGATCCGACACAATACTAACAGACACACCGTACAATCTCATAATCTACTCCATATACATCTCTGCCAATACCTCTGTCGACTGGCCCACTCTAAAAGGTAAGAAATGGGCTGACTTCGTAAGTCTATCAACAATCACACATAGTGTATCACGTCCCTAGGACTCCGAAAAAAACCCGTGACAAAATCCATAGTAATGTGCTCCCACTTCCACTCAGGAATAGGTAGCAGCTGCAATAATCCGGCCGTCCTCTGGTGCTCCTCCTTAACTTGTTGACATACCAAGCACTTGGCAACGAAATGAGCTATCTCCTACTTCATTCCATGCCACCAATAATACTGACGTAAGTCGCGATACATCTTGGTTCCTCCGAGATGAATAGAGTAAGCCGAACTGTGTGCCTCTGCCATCAGCTCCTGTCCTAGATCTCCATTAGGTACATAAATACGATCACCACATCGCAGTGTCCCATCTGAGTGGATCCTCAAACCTGTCTGCTCTCTTGCTTCAGTCCTCCCTTTCAGTCGTCGAAATCTAGCATCATTAGGCAATGCTGCCTTGATGCGCTCTACCAATGATGATTGTACTTGAAGGTTGGCTAATACGCCGTCCGCTCCAGGCAATACTTCTTCAATACCAAGATGCTCCAAGTCTCTAATCAATTCCATCTGTGTAGTCAAAAAGTGTGCCATGGGCTTGCGGCTTAATGCGTCTGCCATGACATTAGCCTTGCCCGGATGATAATGTAGCTCAATCTCATAATCCTTCATAAACTCCAACCAACGTTGCTGTCGCATATTCAACTCCTTCTATGTGAACACGTACTTGAGGCTCTTATGATCAGTGTAGATATCAACCTTCTCGTCGTACAAGTAGTGTCTCCATAGCTTCAGAGCAAAGATAACCGCTGCGAGCTCTAGATCGTGGGTTGGATAATTCTTCTCATGCACTCTCAACTATCGTGATGCATAAGCTACTACACGACCGTGCTGCATCAATACACATCCTAATCCCTTCCCGGATGCGTCGCTGTAGATCACAAATCCTCCTGGGCCCGAAGGTAGTGTCAAGATCGGTGCTGTGGTCAATCGCTTCTTCAACTCGTCAAAAGCGGCTTGGCATTCGTCTGTCTATACAAACTCCTGATCCTTGTAAGTTAATCGGGTCACAGGCCCCGCTATTCGAGAGAAATCTTCCACAAACCATCGGTAATAACCCGCAAGTCCGAGGAAATATTCACTTCAGAAGCTGATGTGGGAGCGGGCCATGATTTGACTGCCGTGATCTTCTCTGGGTCTACTGATATACCATCGCCCGTAACAATATGACCAAGAAATGCTACCTCTTTGAAAAAGAAATCATACTTGCTAAGCTTCGCAAAAAGTTGCTCATTCCTCAATGTTCCCAAAACTATTCGTAGATGCTGCTCATGCTCCTCTTGACTCTTGGAGTAAATCAAAATATCGTCTATAAAGACTACTACAAATTTGTCCAAGTATTGGTGAAAGATCTTGTTCATTAAATTCATGAAAACTGCGGGAGCATTGGTCAAACCGAACGGCATGACCAAGAACTCGTAATGTCCATACCTCGATCGAAAGGCCGTCTTGGCAATAACTTCCTTCTGAACCTTCAATTGGTGATAGCCCGATCGTAAGTCAATCTTGGAGAATACTTTTGCTCCACTCAGTTGATCGAATAAATCGTCTATACGCGGCAAGGGATACTTGTTCTTCACCGTCACTACATTCAACGCTCTGTAGTCAATGCACATGCGCACTGTCCCGACTTTCTTAGGCATAAAAAGAACGGGTGCTCCCCATGGTGACGCACTGGCACGAATAAATTCCTTCTCTAATAAGTCATCAATCTGCGTCTTCATCTCTACCAACTCCTTGGGGGCCAGACGATATACTCGAGATGAAATAGGCTCGGCTCCAGGAATAAACTCAATAGAAAACTCAATATCTCGGTCAGGTGGTAGTCCTGGCAACTCCTCGGGGAATACATGTTGGCCCATTGGTCATATGGTCAACCTGATTTTAATAATTGATCAAACTCTGTCTGGATATACGAAGCTAGTCGGGACATCTCGGATTCTTGGACATGATCAAGATTTGCTATCCACTCCATTCAAGACCGAAGATCTGTTTGCCTACTCGAGTCTGTAATTCCTTATGCAATGTATTTTTTATTTTATTTGAGTCTAGAAATATGTTGTACACCGAGTCGTATTGGCAAATATGCTATCCCTAAATGAGTTCAAAATGTTTTTAAAATGACCTCTCAAAAAGGTTTACAAAAAGGTTTACAAAAACGTTTTCAAAAAGGTTTTCAAAAATTACCAAAAGCTTTTTCAAAAACCCTAACTAAACCCTGACTTAACCCTGACAGAACTTGGACCGAGTTCGGCCAGAGTTCGGTTGGTGGCCGTTGTGATTTTGAATCTTTGGAACTTGGTCCTCCTGCAGTTTCGGATTTGACCGAGATATGCTCAAAGAGTTCTGCCCGAATTCTGCCCGAATTCTGACAAAAGTCTGCCTTTGGAACTCCTATAAATAGATAAGGATTTTGATCATTTCAATTCACTCATTCACTTTCAATCTTCTCTCTATCTAAAGCTTTCAGTCTTCCAAAGAGTTTTCTAGAGCTTTCAATTTCAGATCCCAAGCCAGTTACAATCCTCTAGTCAATTTGCCAGTACGGTACGGTCTAGAAGTTTCTGAGAGATTGTAATCAGAAGGCTTGATTGAAGAATACCTCTTCACATTTGAAGTTGGACGAGTTCTTCGTATCAAAGCTCGCGTTGTAGAAGTTGCAAGGACTTCGTAAGAAAACTTGCGGTTTTTCCAATAGTGGATTCAACTGGTAGCAAGAGTTCTACCGACTGGATTAGTCCTCAAGAGAGGGATACCAGTATACATCGCTGTCTTTGCATTTGCTCTCTTAACTTTGCCTTTACATTATTTCAGTTATGATTAATATTCTGTGATTGTGCTGCTAACATTTTTAATTAGCATTTTTTTTGCTGCCAACTCTATTCACCCCCCTCTAGAGTATTACGCTTTACTATTTCGTTCCTACAATTGGTATCAGAGCGGGTGTTACAGGTAAAGCAAAGGTAACAGTGCAATTATTTATTCATTTTAATTAACTGTTATATAGATCACAGCACAACACATGGCAACTGTGAAATTCACAAGTGAAGGCCAGGCCACAAACAGACCCCCACTGTTTGATGGTACGAATTATACATATTGGAAAACACGGATGAGTTTCTTCTTAAAATCTCTTGACTTTGATTTATGGTCCATTGTTCTTGATGGCTATCAGAAGCCACCTCGTATAAATGTTGATGGAGTTTTAGTTGAAAAACCCCATAGCAGATATACAGAGGAAGAAAAAAAAGGGCCAGTCTTGACGCACGTGCCATTAATGCTCTTTTTTGTGCTTTAGACAGAACTGAATTTAACAGGATGTCTATCTGCACAACGGCTAATGAAGTATGGAAGCTACTCGAAGTCACACATGAAGGCACGACTCAAGTCAAGGAATCTAAAGTCAGCAGACTTACTCAAGAGTACGAGGCGTTCAAAATGAAGCCCAACGAAACAGTTACATAAATGTTCGAGAGGTTCTTGGATATTATAAATCCTTTGTCTTTCCTAGGCAAAGATTACAGTAACCATGAAAAGATTCACAAACTCCTGCGAGCTCTCACCAAGAACTGGATTCCAAAGGCTACTGCAATCATTGAAGGGAACGACCTCACAACTATGTCCCTCGAAGTACTCATGGGTAAGCTACTCATTCATGAACTGGAGCTACAAGATTTTGAAGAGCCTGCACCAAAGGAGAAGACTATTGCCCTCAAGGCTCAACACAGAAAAGCTGCTGAAGATGGTTCAGACAGTAGTGGATCTGACGCTGAAGATCAAGCACTCCTAGCAAGGAAGTTCAAAAGATTCATGAGACATAAGAAGAGAGTCAAAGAAAACAACAGCAACAACTGGTACCAAGAAGATGCTGTCTGCTATGGTTGCAAGAAGAAGGAACACATGAAGAAGGATTGTCCCACAAACTCATCATCAAGCAAGAAGAGCAACAGGTATGAAAAAGGGAACCTGAAGAGATCAACATCACGGAAGTATGCCAACACCAGCATATGGCATGAAAGTGAAGCCAGCGACTCAGAAGACGAACAATCAGAAGACGCTGCAAACGTATGCTTTATGGCATCCGATCAGGTACCTACTGAACCTGTAGTTGATACTTATGATGACTTCACCTTTGAGTAATTAGGAGATGCCTTCAGTGACCTGATGACTGATTACAGGAAACTGCATAGTAAGTATCAGACCTCTAAGAAGGTACTCAAAAAGTACAAAGGTGAAATAGGTAGACTTACCGACCTACTAGCTGAGGTTAGAATAATGTTAGTGAGTCTGGTGAGCTTTCTTCAATAAAGATCTTATTACACGAGACTACCAAGTCATCTGAAGAGAAAGACAAAATTATTGACCAACTCAAGGAAGAACTTTCTATAGAGAAGAAAAGTCTTCAATGTGCATAAATCAGAATGGAATCACTTACTTCTGATTATACTAAGTTGTATGACACTTCCAAAAGATTGGAAATTAGGTTAGAAAAACAGCCTGAGCCTGCTGCTTCCTTCCCTAACACGTGTCACTTACCGAAAAATCGGAACATTCCCAAGCCAAACACTGTCAGACCTAACCCTATAAAATCTTTACCCCAAAAGGTTAAGCCCAAACAAGATTATAGGTATGCTTTCTTCTATACTAGAAAACCCAAACCTACCAACCATGCACACCACTCAGCTTTCAACACTCGACATGCACAATGTCATTATTGTGGCCTCATTGGTCATATATCATCTGCATGTAGAATGAGAAAGCTTGTTGATTTAAATGTTTATGCTTGGATACCTAAAGCTAATAATTCAGGACCCTACAAGAAATGGGTACCAAAGGTTTCATCTGCAAACTATTTTGTAGGTGGAACACCCTTCACATGCTAGAAGCAAATGGATCCTCGACAGCGGTTGCTCACGGAATATGACCGGTGATGCTACCCTATTTGCAACACTGTCGAAGAAAAAGAAGGAAGGCTATGTCTCCTTCGGTAATAATTTGAAAGGGTATATTATTGGTATCGGTGATGTTTGTAAGTCTCCCTATCATGTGATTAAGGATGTCTGTCTGGTTACCTAGTTGAAACATAACCTACTCAGCATAAGTCACCTAGCTGATCATGGTTATGGAATCAACTTTGGCAAAGACAAATGTACTATAGTTGATAGCTCAACTGGTAGTACTATCTTTGAAGGTATCAGAGAAGACAATATATATGTTTTCTATTTGTTAGAAGAAACTAACATTTCAGGTAGATGCTTAATGGCCAAGAGTGATGAGAGTCATCTATGGCATATGAGACTCGGTCACGCTAATATGGATACAATATCAAGATTATCCACAAAGAAGTTAGTACGCGGTTTACCGGACATTACATTAAAGAAGGATTCGGTATGCAGCCAATGTGAAAGGAACAAAGCTACCAGATCCACATTCAAGTCAGTAAATACAGTATGTACTACTAGACCTCTACAATTGCTTCATATGGACTTATTTGGTCCTAGCAGAGTTGCTAGCCTCGGAGGTAAACTTTATGCTTTTGTAATTGTAGATGATTTCTCTAGATACACGTGGGTATATTTTTTGACACGCAAGAATGATGCATTATCTGAATTTGTCGCCTTTTGCAAGAAGGTTCAGAATGAAAAAGGTTACATGATCACTCGCATTAGAAGCGATCATGGTGGCGAATTCGAGAATGCTGATTTTGAGCAATTTTGTGACACACACGGTTTTATACATGAGTTCTCCTGCCCTAGGACTCCACAACAAAATAGAGTTGTGGAACGTAAGAACAGAACTCTAACTGAAATGGCCAGAGTGATGTTAAACCAAGTTATTCTACCCAAATATTTCTGGGCTGAAGCTGTCAACACAACTTGCTTTGTTCTCAATAGAGTTCTAATTCGACCCAAATCGAAGAAGACTCCATTTGAGTTATGGTTTGATAGAATTCCCTCAGTTTCTTACTTTAGAATTGTTGGTTGTAAATGTTTTATTCTTAATACAAAAGACAATTTGGGAAAATTTGATGAAAAGGCCGATGAAGGTATATTTTTAGGTTATACGGCCAAGAGCAAAGGATACAGAGTCTTCAACAAACGTACCATGATCATCGAAGAGTCAATCAATGTCACTTTTGATGAATTGAATCAAATGACTATTGATGACAATGACGAAGATACATCTGTACCAAGCTCAACTCCAGCTGATTCTCAACCAAGCTCTGCACTAGCTGAACCTCCTAGAGAAGATCCAGGAACCTGCTACCTTCAGAATTTACCGAAAAGGTTGAAATTTATAGCTGATCATCCAAAGGATTTGGTAATTGGTGATATTACCAAGGGAGTAAGTACTCGTACATCCTGTAGAGATATTGTTTCTAGTGTTGCATTTATTTCGCAGCTAGAACCCAAAACTATTGATGAAGCATGTAGTGATAGTTTTTGGATAGATGCTATGCAAGAAGAATTAAACCAATTTGAACGGAATCAAGTTTGGGAACTTGTTTCCAGGCCTATTGATCATCCGGTCATTGGCACCCGTTGGGTATTCCGAAATAAATTGAATGAGAATGGTTTAGTGACTCGTAATAAGGCTCGACTCGTAGCTCAAGGATACAATCAAGAAGAAGGTATCGACTACGATGAGACTTATGCCCCAGTTGCGAGATTAGAATCCATTCGCATGTTATGTGCATTTGCATGTTTTCATGATTTCAAACTTTTTCAAATGGATGTGAAGAGTGCTTTTTTAAATGACTTTATAAAAGAAGTTTTTGTAGCACAACCTCCAGGTTTCACGGATTTCAAAAACCCAGATCATGTTTTCAAGTTGAAGAAAGCCTTATACGATTTAAAACAAGCACCTCGTGCTTGGTATGATCGTTTAAGTTCTTTTCTACTTGACAACGGTTTTTCAAAAGGCAAGGTTGACACTACACTGTTTATTAAATCTTTTAATGGCAAGCTGCTTTTAATTCAAATCTATGTTGATGATATTATATTTGGATCTACTGATGAATCTCTGTGTCAAGAATTTTCTAAGTGTATGCAGAATGAGTTTGAGATGAGCATGATGGGAGAACTGAAATTCTTTCTCGGACTGCAAATCAAACAAACTAATAATGGGACGTTCATAAATCAAGCCAAATATACAAAAGATCTGCTAAAGAAGTTTGATCTGGACAATGTTAAACCTATTGGCACTCCAATGGCAACTTCAACAAAACTTGATTCAGATGAACAAGGCAAGCCAGTCGACATAAGTAAGTATCGAGGTATGATTGGTAGTTTACTTTATTTAACTGCTAGTCATCCAGATATAATGTTTAGTGTTTGCCTGTGTGCACGTTTTCAAGCTAACCCAAAGGAATCACATCTGTCCGCAGTTAAGCGTATCTTTCGATACCTTAAAGGCACTTCTTCTGTTGGCTTGTGGTATCCCAAAACTAAGTCCTTTGACCTTATTGGTTATTCGGATACAGATTTTGCTGGATGGAAAGTTGATAAAAAAAGTACAAGTGGCACATGTCATTTCTTAGGCAAAGCTTTAGTCTCTTGGTTTAGTAAAAAGCAAAATTCTGTAGCCCTATCAACAACAGAGGCTGAGTACATCGCCGCAGGACGTTGTTGCGCTCAGATTTTGTGGATATAACAAACCCTAGAAGACTATAATTTATTTTACACACATATTTCCATTTTCTGTGATAACACAAGCACTATTAATTTGACTAAGAATCCAGTATGTCACTCTCGTACTAAACATATCGAGATTCGACATCACTTTCTTAGATATCATCATCAAAATGGAGATATAAACCTTGTGTACATAGATACTGAAAATCAACTAGCTGACATCTTCACTAAACCTCTAGCGGAAGATCGTTTCAATTATTTACGTCGAGAATTAGAAATTTTGGACGTCAATAATATTAATTGATTTTGTTTTATGATTATATATCATTATGCAAAAACTGTGTTAGAAACAAGCCAATAAAGAGTCTGTCTGTCACAACAACTACGATTGAAGCGAAATGGTACTTAAGAGTTCCCCGGTGAACCTCCGCCAGCTGGGATAGTACTCCTACAGCTAATCTGAGACAGTCGCTGTGTAACGACATTTAATTCATAAAATAATATTAATTATGTTAATTGAAGGCTAAAATAACTAGTCTTTGAATTAAATATTTGAAATGAGACAATGAAAAAGAATGGCAAAAATCAACTTTGAAGAACTCTAGGCGAATTCGGCCAGAGCTCTGCCCGAATTCGGCCCGAGTTCGGTTGAGGGTGTCTGGTTATATATACAGAATCCGAGCAGCCCTTCTTCTTTATTGCTTCCAAACTATTTCAAACAGCAGCAGCAGCCGACCCGAGCATCAAAACCCTAGTTCTTTACCACCATATTCCATCCAATCCAAGTAGTGAAATCTCTTCAAAATTTGGAATCGTGCGGAGATCGTCGTTCTCTACGACATATCTTGATTTCGTGAGGTATAACTCCATCTCTCTCCACCTTTCAATTAGTGCATTTTTATTCCAATTTGCACATATGGCACCTAAATTCAATCCATCTAAGAGGAAGAAGATGACCCCTAGTGAGGAAGGGTCATCTTCGCATCCACATACGGATTCACTCTTTTCGCCGATCCAAACGAGCGACGGTGCATTCGACGGGTTTTTCTTTCAAACCCTCGACCAAGCCCTACTGTGGTATGGTGATTTTTCTATGCGATCCATATGCACAGGTGCTCCAGTCAAATGGACTGTATTTCCTGATCATCGTTATTTGTTTGAGGCATTAGGGTTACACTTATTTGTTAAAATATGCTTCCCTATAGCAACTAATGCCATTAGATTATTTTATTACAATCTCATATTAGACACTTTCGATGTAAGCACACGTGTTGGAGGTATTGATATCAATTTCAATGATAGCCTCTTAGCGGAGATCCTTGGTATCCTTAACGAAGGTGAACCACTAGTCGATATCACTGATTTTGACTTTTTCGAAGGCACGAAACTCGGAAGTTTCAAAGCGGAACTCTGTGCACCTGATAGAGTACGCTCTGGAAAGTTCAAGGCTAACAACCTGAACTTGTTTAACTATGAATTGCATCGCATCATCTATTCCACTATTCTTCCAAAATCTACTTCAAAGGATGATGTGACTTCTCTTGAGCTGTCCGCCATGTACCATATTCTTAAGGGGATTCCATTTTCTGCCCCTAAGACCATGATTCAGATGATGGGTCGTTGTCGTGCAAGAGATAGAAATCACTCTTACGCGATGATTCTTCCACACATCTTTCAGCGCTTCGATATCGATCTGTCGACTTGTACTCAGGACCCTGAGCCCAAGTTTCTTCAATTATCTCGTCGTAGCATGACTGCTACAGCTCGACCTACTGCTCCTCCTACTGTACCTCCTCCACTACCTCATCAGTATGCCATGACATTTGAGGGCATACATCAGCATTTATCTGCTTTGCACTCTCGATGACGGATATGGCTCGCGAGCGTGAGTTCTGCGACGTCACCCGTTATCAGGCGATGGCAAACTCCTTGGCTGATCTTCGTTTCGCTCAGACTGGTCATTCAGCCGGTTCCATCCCTCGAAATCCAACTTTTTCGGGTTACCGCTGTGAGGATGAGGCTGTCCATGCCTACTTCCAGCCAGGTAATGCCTATGATTGGTATCGTACACCTCGTGACTACGTTGGTGAGTTCTATGCTGGCGTCCCTACTCATCCCTCTGGCGCTGGTACTTCTGGTGCTGGTACTTCAGGACATGCTGGTCAAGCTGATGTTGGTGATGACGAGGATAGTGATGAGGAGATGTGATTTGATTTTTTAGTGACATTTTATTGTACACTTGGAAATGCTCCAACATTCCAAGTTTTTATCAGTATTTCTTTTATTTTTATCAGTACTTTCTAGTTATTATCAGCATTTTGTAGTTTGCTTCAGTACTATTATCATTCATGGACATGTTTATGGTGTTTCAGTTATGGCATTTCAGTTTATTTCAGCACTTTGTTTTAATTATTAGCACTATCTCTTTATACTGCTTCTTTATTACAAACTGCCTGTGAAATAGCATGCCTGAGATTTTTTTTCTTGAAACAATACATGCCTGTTATGCTAATCTGTAGAAACAATACATGCTGTAATGTGTTTCTCAAATTTTTTTATGCCTTTTATATGTGTTTTCTCACTACTTGTTACTTATGCATTGATTGCGGGGGAGCCTTCTCTTTTGCAATTATTTTGCTAAGTGACAAAGGGGGAGAAAATTAAAGAAAATTAAAGATCTAACATTTCTTTTGAGATAATACAGGATATAAACAATTTCTACTTTTTGATATTTTTGAACAAGCTTAATGTTATATCATTCATAGTTTGTCAATTATCAAAATAGGGGAGATTGTTGGCCCATTGGTCATATGGTCAACCTGATTTTAATAATTGATCAAACTCTGTCTGGATATACGAAGCTAGTCGGGACATCTCGGATTCTTGGACATGATCAAGATTGGCTATCCACTCCATTCAAGACCGAAGATCTGTTTGCCTACTCGAGTCTATAATTTCTTATGCAATGTATTTTTATTTTATTTGAGTCTAGGAATATGTTGTACACCGAGTCATACTGGCAAATAGGCTATCCCTAAATGAGTTCAAAATGTTTTTAAAATGACCTCTCAAAAAGGTTTACAAAAAGGTTTTCAAAAAGGTTTTCAAAAATCACCAAAAGCTTTTTCAAAAACCCTAACTAAACCCTGACTTAACCCTGACAGAACTCGGACCGAGTTCGGCCAGAGTTCGGCCAGAGTTCGGTTGGTGGCCGTTGTGATTTTGAATCTTTAGAACTTGGTCCTCCTGCAGTTGCGGATTTGACCGAGATTTGTTCAAAGAGTTCTGCCCGAATTCTGCCCGAATTCTGACAGAAGTCTGCCTTTGGAACTCCTATAAATAGAGAAGGATTTCGATTATTTCAATTCACTCATTCACTTTCAATCTTCTCTCTATCTAAAGCTTTCAGTCTTCCAAAGAGTTTTCTAGAGCTTTCAATTTCAGATCCCAAGCCAGTTACAATCCTCTAGTCAATTTGCCAGTGCGGTACGGTCTAGAAGTTTCTGAGAGATTGTAATCAGAAGGCTTGATTGAAGAATACCTCTTCACATTTGAAGTTGGACGAGTTCTTCGTATCAAAGCTCGCGTTGTAGAAGTTGCAAGGACTTCGTAAGAAAACTTACAGTTTTTCCAATAGTGGATTCAACTGGTAGCAAGAGTTCTACCGACTGGATTAGTCCTCAACAGAGGGATACCAGTATACATCGCTGTCTTTGCGTTTGCTCTCTTAACTTTGCCTTTACATTATTTCAGTTGTGATTAATATTCTGTGATTGTGCTGCTAACATTTTTAATTAGCATTTTTTTCGCTGCCAACTCTATTCACCCTCCCTCTAGAGTATTACGCTTTACTATTTTGTTCCTACAATGCATCCTCGAACTCGGTGATAATAGTGTGCTGTGGGGTGTCATGCATCATCATATGAGTCCCCTATGTGGGTACATCACAACTCTCTCAGTCTTCTTTGGTGAACTTAAACTCTGCCGCATTCGGTGGTCTAAAGATAATACTGCTCCTATGGCAGTCTATGAGAGCGAAATACTGGCAGAACCAGTCCATTCCAAGAACCACATCAAATGTCGGCATAGGGAATACAAGAAGTCGTGCCATCATCTCTCTGCCATTTATTTCTATAGGACAAAGTCTACAAACACCACTAACAGGTACAACTACTCCTCCAGTGAGTATTTTAACATTCTTAGCTAAGGGTGTGATGGGAATGCCGTGTCTAGTGGCAAAACTAGTGGCTATGAATGAATGAGTGGCTCTAGTATCAAATAATATAATAGCAAAAAAAGATGCAACTAAAACCATACCTGCTATAACCTCTACCTCTGTCTCTATATCCTCAACAGCCATTGAGAATACCTTCCCATGATTTTGCCAGGGGCCCTGAGCTCTGGCCCTCTCGAACTGTGCTGACTGAGGTGGTAATGGCGGGCGAGGTGCTCTTATCGCTGGCTGAGGTAATAGAAGTGCTGGGGCTAAGGACTGCTGTTCCGGACAATCTTTCACCTTGTGCTGTCCTGACCCGCATCTCAAGCATGATCCAAGTCGAATTCGACAGTCCTTCATGATGTGTCCCTGCTTCCCGCAAAAGTTACAGGTGGGCTTCTGATAAGGTGTGTGCCTCTACTGGAACTGTCCTGTGGCCCTCCTAATAGGTCCCCCCTGTGTAGCTCGGGCTGGTGTAACTACTGGTGTATGACGCCTCAATGTCTGCTGTTGTTCCTTACGAAGAATCTCCTGAGCATGAGCTTCTTCCAAGACAGCTGAATGGGAGACTCGAGACTGAGTAGTCGTATAATACTTGAGCTCTGGTGCCAGTCCCTGGTGAAATCTCCTCGCCTTCTCTAACTCGGTCGGAATCAATCCCGTACCAAATCGACTCAGGCGGTTGAACTCTGAGTCATACTCATCAACTGTCATATTCCTTTGCTTCAGATGAAGGAACTGGTCATAGAGACCATCTCGAACATGTATAGGAAAGAACCTCTCATAAAATACATCATAGAACTGCTTCCAGGTGATCCCAGTGCCTAATCGTCTCTCTTCTGCCTTCCACCAGTGGTGAGCATTGTCTTCTAACAGTAAGTCCACTGCTGTCATCCAATCTCGAGCTGGCAACTGGGATGCCTTCAGTAGCTTCTCGGTACTAATAAGCCACTGTGACACTTCTAATGGCTTCTCCGTCCCTCTAAAGGCCTTGGGGTTCATATCTGTAAAATTCTTGATAGAGCCTTCATAGGGATGCAGAGCCGGTGCTGGTGCTGGTACTGGTACTGGAGGTGGTGGTGGAGGTCTAGCCATAGCTGCCATCATCGTCTGTCTCATCAGCTCAGTCTGCTGCCACTGAGCTTGCATTATGGTATACATAAACTGAGTAGTAGGGCTCCCATCTGTCGGGGGTGGAGGTATCTGAGGCCTCGACTGTGGGGGAAACTGCTGAAGGAATGGTGGTAGAGGAGGCAGTGGTATATTCCCTCTCGGTGGCATGGTAGTTGTCTGTCCAGCCTGGCTGCCTGGGGGTGCTGCGATATCCGGGTACTCCGTCATCGGTGTCGTAGTAGGCTGCGACAGTCCTGGCTGGTATGGTGTTGCTGGAGTCATAGGAGGATTCTGTCCCTCCGAAGTAATCTCTTCACCAGATGTGAGGGCCAAGGCAAAAGTACGTTCGCTTCGTAGATTCATACTGTTGGCACGAGGAAGATAAGTTGATATTAGGAAAGATTAGATATGAAGTAAATCGAATAATCAAGGAAGTTTCGAAAAGATTGGAAGTCAAGAGATAGTAGTAGTTCTGGATGAGATATTCCTATCCTATATGCAGGCTTGTTGGGTACAGTAATGTAACCCAACAATATTAAATCAGTAGACCTACATGGGCCACCACCAAAACATGTAATGCCCCAGTCCCAAAATACGTAGGACCAAGTACGTGAACATGCCAACTGCACATATACGAAGAATACTCCAATATATGGAATCCTCATATATGCACATAAGCTGTAAATAAAATAATCACAGGCCAGAATAACATATCTAATCTCATCACAGCTCAACACAGAAGATAATAGAGTCCAAATAAATAAATAAGAGTATCAAAAGATAGCCGGGTGAACATACTCACTCCAAACAGCTATGAAAAATAGTCTCACAAGATCGGAGTCCAACCCCCGTAAAATAGAAAGAAAATGAGATGTAAAATAATGTCCACTAATGTCTCAAATATAGAATAAACTAGAAATCAGTAGTGACTGCCTCGTCATCGATGTAAGATGGATCTAGAGCCGCTCTGTACTCCTGTGGAAAGTCGTCTAATCCTGGAAAGATAACCAGGTCCTCAAGAGACATAGCAAGATACAAGAAAACACCATGCCATATAACTGTGATAATATAATAGAAAGAAAAGAGATGCATGCAATAGGGTGTCTACCAGTTCTATAGTGAAAATGCAGTTAAGAATAGACCTTCAATGCATGGGTATCTGGCTCAGTAGCAGTAACTCAGGTATGGCCCCATCAGGATACCAGGGACCTCAAAGCATAACATTCCTCGAATGTCAGAGGCCAGCAGTATCAGTAATAGGAAAGTACATTAGGACCCATACATTAAGGACACTGTTCTCCCCACCCAATGCCTAGTAGGGTCACATCCATGACTCATGAACCTCTAGTAACTGCCAAGTCTTCTAGCATACAATTCTATTGGCAGTTACTCCTATCCGTCGCACGCTCCATACGTATCGGTGGACAGCCGACTATGCGGATACGTGTCCTACATGTGACTCACAACACGTGGTAAGCAAGTGTCAAGGCCGTATGAGATATACCAATATCTCAATATCAATGGGTGGTCAATAAATTAAGTCAATGCAAGAGAATAAATAAAGCAAGAAAACGACCGATAAAGTCGCTTGCACCCAAGTGTGACTTGGACGCACAGTTTAAATAACACAAAATAAAATGCTGAAAATAACAACTGAAAATAAGAATATAAAAGTCATAGAGTAAGGTGGCAAGGTATCTTGCCTGCAGTACGAGAAGGGCAAATCCAAGAGTAGCAAGTGTCAGCACCAAAAGTCACAAATCACAATGACTCCCAACGCTGAAACAAACATCAAAAATAATCTCGGTGAAGAAAATATACCTAGGAAACGCCTGTCCAAAAGTCAAATTCTGGAACAGGGGCAAAATCGTAATTTCGGGTCAAAACGATATCCGCCGTTGGACCCGCTTTACATCGAATTGCGTGCCAAAGTCTACGGTCTCTAAAGTCGTCAAACTACATGTCTACGGTTTCAGTTTGAGGAGAGGAACTCAACGGTATGTCCAATTTTGGATTCCGAGGAGCCGTGTACAAAATCGCCCGTTTGAGTGGGTCGTAGGCCCGCCAAAAATGGGTTCCGATTCGACTTTCTCAGAATCGATCCAAACTTGGTATGCAGGACCAGAATTTCGATCCGGACCTGTTGGCACAAGTTTCGTCTCGATCCGACGACTGTACACGAAGTTATGGACAAGTTTGCAAAATGCCGATACAGGGGTATCTCGACGGATACGCGTTGATTTCGTCGCGCACACGCGACGAAACTGAGTTCCTTCAGTTCCCACACGTCGGTAACGTCCATACGCACCTTTTGATGCGTATAGCGCGCGACCACGTCGCCCGATTTGTCGGGACGTACGTCGTATCGTGGATATTTTCTGAAATTAACTCTTTAGAAAACAATTTTTCGCCCAACTTTAACACTAATTTAATTATCGTACAGAAAATGAAATACAGATCTACAAAATGCATTTTAATCGTGGTTATGTTGTCTTCACATGTGTTTAATTAGTTCCTCGATAATCCTAGTATTCTGTTTGGAAATCGGCTTCTAAGTTGGGGTTTTGACATCCTCCTATTCCAGTTTTCTGAGCAGTTTTTGCTCAAGTTCGTGCAAATTTCTCTACACGATCTAATGGGTAGTTTCAAATATCCTTAGAGGGAGTCGAAGAGGGTTATGTTGTCTTCGTCTATGAGGTGGTAGTTCGAAACAACCATCGAGAAATCGAAGATAATTAGATCGTAAAAGTAGGTACCTGTGATTGGTCAAAACAGGGTACCCTCTGTTTCTAGTCGGTCGTCCGGCCCCTCCTCCGCGATGCGGCCGTCGACGGCAGAGCTCAGGCGATCAGGCTGGGGTTCACGAACGTCGGGGTGACTCCTGTGATATCGTGCAAGGTCAGATGAAGTTTTTGATGAGAATTTTTCGGGTTTAACCCTACTTGGCCGATGGGATATATACTATGATTTAAATCCAAATTTGGATCAATCTAATCTGTTTTTGACATAGATTTTGAGTCTATGCGGTGGAGAACTCCCTAAAGGATTTATGGAAAATTTTCCAAGAATTTAGGATGAAGATTTGATGGGGATTCAAATCTTCCAACTCACGTTTTTTTTTTCCTTTCGCCGAGAGCCCAGGCTCTGGTTCGGAATAGATACTGTAGCAAATTGCTACAGTGTCTTTTTTTTTCTCTTAACTAAGGCTGAGCCTTAATGGACTCAGAGATCCGAGCCTGGCCTGCTCCCCCTCTGCTGGGTGTAGCCGGGCTCAATCATTACGATTATTATTATTTTTTTTCTTTTTCTTTAACCACTACTTATATATATATATATATATATATATATATATATATATATATATAAATATATATATATATATATATATATAATATATATGTATATATATATATATATATATATATATATATGTATATATATATCAAGCTACAATTATATTTATATTTTAAGCTGGCAATAAATTATCAAAATTTACCAATAAATTTCTAAAATCCTAGAATTCATTATATGCCTTATTTAATAGAATATTAACAAGTACACATATAATACATACACACATGCATTTATATTTACATACGTATACCAAATAAATTCTAAATAATATAGAAAAATAATTTTTAAGGCACTAAAATAATTTAGAAAATATTGGGGGTTTACAATTTGGGTGTGCAGTCCATTAAACATTGATGTTCACTCCAGTTGGTAAGAAAGAGGGTAGTGACTTGAGATTCATTGTATAGTCCATTCCATTTATGTCCAGTCCATCTTTTCTCAGTCTATTGGATGTCCAGTTTCATGTTTAATTTGGTTGATTGATACTCCTTGAGTATCAGTCACCTCATTTATTTATTTGTTCAGACCATTAAGCTCTCTTTCCCTGTGTAAGTAAATGAATATGTTGGAGATGAATTCAGTTGGGAGAGTTCCAAAGTTCAGTCCATATTTCACTTTAGGATTCAGTTAGAAATGTATCAAACCCGCTTAATATTTAGTCCCCTGTAATTAGCTTCAGTCCACTCTAATATGAGTCTAGGCCATGTTAACCAAATGCACCTGTCCTTTAGCATTTCAGTCCCAATTCACATACTGTTCAGTCCCTATAGATAATCCAGTCCCGAATTAACATGATTTCTCATGCCTTTGCCATTATCTGGTTCAGTCCCAGTTTTTGGAAAGGACATTAACGTTTCAGTCCATGTGGGGCTTGTATTAGTAATATATCAGTTCAGTCTTTGATTAACTGTTCAGCCCACTTAGCCATAACCATTCGAGTTCAGTCCTTTTTGGTATCAGTTCATTTATCATAGTTAATTCCAGTAAGGGTGATCCACACTAAACCTTTTGTGCACCTTTGAGATAGTATACATTTACCCCTTTATCTCCATTCCATCTTCCCATGGAATCCAACCTTCAGAAGCTTTTTGTTCCTTAGAAATGCAAAATATGAGAATGGCAGGGATAGTCATGGAGAACTTCCTACTATGTCAGGCTATCTCCTGCACACCCTGCTAAAGCACACATGTTCTCGTATGCTTGAGACCCTATTTTAGTCTACTTGACTTCCATATATAAGCAGAGTAACTGCACTTGAAGAACAAATGAGGCACACTCTCATTTTCACTCTGACATAAAGGGCAAATCTGGTCTACCTGAACACCCTACTGTAACAACCTATCCTTAGTAACAGCCTCTGTGATATAGCTTTATACAAATAAACACTCATCCTGAGACAGTTACTCTTGAACTAAACCACTGTATGCCACTCCACCTATGGGTAATCTGGCCTAGGAATATCAATAACATGTTTCAGTGTAAAGTTCCATGTAGATGAGCCTAGCCATTCCCAGTAATCTTTTTCCTCTGTGCTTGCCGACTATTTGTTTAGCAACAACAACATTGAGGATAAATATAGGCAATCTCACCAAACAGGTATAGAGGTCACTTTGTTAAGAATCTAATAAATAATAAAAGTAGAAATGTTGTACCTACACAGATACCTGAGTATCATGGGTAATAGGGAGTACAGACTGTAAGTCTTGGACCACCCATAGGTTGGTAGAAGTAAGATTAACCCAGTACACGGGGAGTATTAGAAGGAGACACCAATCCTAGTCTTCCTAGCATAGGCCATACAGTAAAAACCATTGTTCCATGCATTCATGACTGGTAGGGGGTACTTGAATTGAGTGTCAGCCAAAGAAAGTAAGGGTGATAGAAAATGTAGGACAATAGCTCTGTGTACCCTAGCCAGTAGTAACCTATAAATAGAGATAAAAAAAGGGGGCTAGTAGTCTAAGGATAGATAGATTGCTAATTTCTTTTTATTACCATATTGACATTGTAAGCTCTAAATATAGGTTCATTGGACTTTTGACTCAACACTTGACCGTGCCAGCAGCTCAGGACCGCAGGCAAGTATACCTTGCCAAACATATACAGTATTTATATTGTTTCCTTCTATTGTTTTTCTTCCATATTGTCACATGATTTCCAAATTGTGATAGGTGTTCTTGATTGCCTTACTTGCTCTAGATTACTTGCACGTATAGAATCTTCGACATTGCTTGTTTAGTCATTTTCTTTATGTTACTGTGTCTTATGATAGAGTTGCCAGCTCTACACTTTGTTCTGTGACTTGATTATTCTTAGCTGGGAGTATCTTGTATTGTACTATAGTTGAGACACACTATAGATTGGGAGTATCTTACATTCTACTACGACCTATAGTAGATTATTCTACCTTGATATTGATTGATTGACTTGACTTGCGACACTATAAACTGGGAGTATCTTGCATTATACTACGATTTGTAGGAGTATTCTTGTATTCTTTTTGGAGAGTAAATTGATACTAGAATTGGCTAATCTTGACTGGGAGTATCTTGCATTTTGCTACAGTCAAAACCTTCTATAGATTGGGAGTATCTTGCATTATACTACAAGCTATGGGGGTTAATCGATTGATTGATAGCCAAGTCTAGTATTACATTTCCATTATCTTAGATATCTTCCTGGCACCGTTCTTACCCTTCTCATATGTTATTTACTGTCATATTAGTAGGCATGTTTTATGTATCTTGCTAGTTCTCTGAGGACCTGATGATCTCTTCAGGTTTAGCCGAGTATTGAGCCCAGTGCACACGAGCAGTTTGAGCTAGCATTGGACCACGGTACCACTGCAGCTGAGGGTACTTTTGACAGTTTGGACTCCGTTATTCCATTTCCATGTTTCTATTTTATTATCGACTATTGGTAGTGGATTTGTGTCCACCTGACGTAACTAGAAATTCTTGATAAACGTGATACTCTATTTATATTATCATTCATTGTTCAATTTCATTTGTGTTAGTGAATTGTATCATATTTTGTGGATGAGATCTAGACTGCCTCTGTGACTTATTTATGTACTAGACAGCGTTCTACCGGCGACACTGCGACGTAGCCTGGACATGGACACGTCTTGTATCCGAAAAACGGGTGCGGGTCGTGACATTACCATAGGAGGCCGGGAAATGTGTGCTAGTTTGCTCATAATGCCACTCCCGAGCTTTGATATAGTGTTCGGCATGGACTGGTTGAGTCAACATTTTGCCAACATTGATTGTCACCACGGATGTGTTGTATTTTGTCCGCCGGGGGAGACCGTGTTCAAGTTTGCTAGATGAGCCGTAGAGCAGCGTGGCGACGCTATTTGTGGGACCATGTAGCGGAGAAGGAGCTACCTCATCCCACAATTGCAGAATTTCTTGACATATTTCCAGAGAAGCTACCAGGGCTGCCGCCAGACAGAGATGTTGAGTTCTTCATTAATCTTGTGCCAGACGCAGAGCCAGAGTCACAGCGAGTATACAAAATCAACAACAAAGAGGTCGTGGAGTTAAAAAAGCAGATCGACGAGCTACTGGAGTAAGGGTTCATTAGATCGAGTTCGTCGTCTTAGGGTGCACCAGTGCTGTTCGTGCCAAAGAAGGATGGGACGGTACGTATGTGTATCGATTACCGGACCTTGAATAACAAGACGATCAAGAACAAATACCCGCTACCAAGAATTGACGATCTTTTTCGATCAATTGAGCGATGCACGGGTATTCTCGAAAATCGACTTGAGGTCGTGGTACCACCAAGTGAAGGTGAAGAAGGAGGATACACCGAAGACTGCTTTCCAGACCAAGTACGACCAGTACGAATTTATGGTGATGCCGTTTGGGTTGACCGATGCCCCGACAGTCTTCTTGAATTTGATAAACAAGGTATTCCATCCATACCTTGATAAGTTCATAGTGGTCTTCATAGACGACATCCTTATTTATTCGAAGTGGCCAGAAGAACACGAGGAGCATCTGAGGATCGTGCTGGAGACCCTCAGGAAGGAGAAACTCTACGGAAAGCTTTCGAAGTGTGAGTTTTTCCTAGACAAGGTAGAATTTCTTGGGTATGTGGTGACAGGAGATGGTATATCCGTTGACCCGAAGAAGATTGCTGCCATCGAGTCATGGACTACTCCAACTTTTGTGGCTGAGATTCGAGGCTTCTTGGGATTGGCGGGGTACTACCAGAAGTTCATAGAGAACTTTGCTCGGATTGCAGAGCCGATGACTAGGCTCACTCGGAAGGACGTAGAGTTTGTATGGACGGAAGACTGCCATGCTGAGTTCGATGAGCTGAAGAAGAAGTTGACGACAGCTCCCATATTGACGTTGCCATCCAGTTCCGATGATTTTTCTGTCTATAGTGATGCTTCAGGGAAGGGCTTGGGGTGTATTTTAGAGCAAAATAAGAAGGTGATAGCGTATGCGTCCAAACAGCTGCGACCACATGAGAAGAATTATCCCACCCACGATCTAGAGCTGGCAGCAGTTATATTCGCCCTGAAATTGTAGAAATACTACATGTACGGAGAGCGTGTGGAAATATTCACTGACCACAAAAGCTTAAAGTATGTTTTCACGCAAAAGGAGCTGAATATGAGGCAACGCAGATGGCTGGAATTGATGAAGGATTTTGACATCTTGTTGTAGTACCATCCGGGGAAGGCGAACGTAGTTGCGGACGCCTTGAGTCGGTATCCAGTGGCTATGTTTTTGACGAGAGACCGACACTTGTTAGCAGACTTGGAGAGCTTAGGCATTGAGGTCGTCATTCCCGAAGTCGAGATATAGATGATGGGCATGCCAATTCATTCTGGACTGATGGACAGGATACGAGCGGCACAGCACCAGGATGAGCATCTGAGGAGTATCATCGCGTAGGCACGGGCTGGTTTACTAGAGGACTTCACCATTGCAGAGGATGGCTCGTTGAGGCATGGGATAAAATTATGTATACCTAGTGGAGAGCTGCGAGAGGAGGTCATGAAAGAGGCACACCGTTCTCAGTATTCCTTGTATCCTGGAGCCAACAAGATGTACAAGTATATAAGAGCCCACGTATGGTGGTACGGCATGAAGCGTGATACGGTGCGCTTTGTTTCTAGATGTCTGGTGTGCCAGCAGGTCAAGGCGGAGACCCGGAGGTCTACTTCAGCCGTTGCCGATCCCCAAGTAGAAGTAGGAACATATCACTATAGATTTTGTTTCCAATTTTCCACGTTCGCCAGACGGGAAGGATGCGATTTGGGTCATCGTTGACAGGTTGACCAAATCAGCCCACTTTATACCATGTAAATTGGGACTATCTACGGAGAGGTTGGCAGAGTTATATGTGAAGCAGATCGTTAGGCTGCATGGCGTCCCAGTGAGTATCATCTCTGACCGCGATAGCAGATTCACGTCCCACTTTTGGAGGAGTCTGCAGGCTAGCTTCGGCACATAGCTCAAGTTCAGCACAGCCTATCATCCACAGAAGGATAGACAGTCGGAGCGGACCATTCAGACGTTCGAGAATATGCTGTGGACGTGTGTACTAGATTTTGGTGGCTCGTGGGAGGATCACCTTCAACTTATGGAATTCTCCTACAACAACAGGTACAAGCTAGTATCGAGATGTCCTCTTTCGAGGCCCTATATGGACGGAGATGTCTTACCCTACTATCTTGGGATGACATAGGCGAGAGAGCACTATTGGGGCCCAAAATGATCGTGGATGCCGCGGAGAAGGTGAAGCTAATTAGGGAGCGACTTCGTGTGGCTCAGGACAGGCAGAAGCACTGTACCGACACTAACCGGAGACCCTTAGAGTTTGAGGTATAGTTTTCTTAGTTGTAATTGTTAATCATGATAGGAATAGGTCTTGACCATTTGCTCAAATCTATGTTGGCGATATGGTGTTCTTGAAGATATCACCGACACATGGTACGATACATTTTGGAGGAGGCAGGAAGCTCAGTCCGTGGTAGATCAGGCCGTTTGACATCCTCGAGAAGATCGGAGAGGTGGCATACCGCTTGGCACTACCACCCGCATTGGAGGGAGTGCACAACGTATTCCACGTGTCCCAGTTAAGACGGGATGTAGCGGACCCCAGTCATATGCTAAACCACGCAGAGATTGAGGTGGGACCGAGCCTTAGCTACCAGAAGTAGCCCGTAGAGATCTTGGATCACAGGGAGAAGGTGCTGCACAACCAGACCATTCTATTGGTGTGCGTCGCATGGAGGCACCATTCTCCGGGAGAATCCACCTGGAAGAGGGAAGACGAGATATGAGAGCGTTATCCCTACCTTTTCGAGACATGAGGTATAAACTTCTATCCTTGTGTCCATCTTTAAATTTTGAGGACGAAATTATTTTAAGGAGGGTAGATTTGTGAGCCCTTAACCCAAAATTCCTATTTTTTATGCTATTTTATATTGCAGAATTACTAATTAATGCCTAGATATAATTGAATAACCAATATATATATGTAATATATATATTATAATTTTTTCGTAAATAAAAAAAGAAACTGGAAGGGGGTTTCCGCAAATACCCCAACTATGAGGGACCGGATTGCAAATTCCATGTTTAAATCCTAAATTCTAAATGGCTAACTGATGACTCATTACCTAAATTCAAATCCTAAAGTCAAAGATTGATTCAGACTTGAAATTATTCCTCTCAATCCCTGTGAAGACATTCGACTATATTTGGATTTTGAGTATAAAGGAGGCAAGGCAGCCGACCTTGTCACCCTTCAAACCCTAGCATCCTAATTTCTTCCCTGCCGCAAGAACACCAAGGGAGAGGCCTGAGGAATCACCCAAACCCTGCTTTCAAAACTTTAGGTACTCCCATGTCCTTATTTGCAATCCCTGCTATTGTATGCCATGTGTTTGATTCAATGTTTAGGAAGACTTTCAAAGGGGCGGCATTCTTGGTATACATGGTAATGTCCAGGCGAAGCCAGTCATAGATGGCCATTAGACTAGGCTTTTACATAAGTGTTTTCGATTACAATATAGACTAGGTGGGTGGCAGGGCTGGTTATGTGTGTTAGGTTCGAGACAGAGTAGGCTCGGATATTAAACATAGGGTATCAACAAGGAAGGTGGTAATAGTGTTCATACAAGCCCTCTTGGTCTATTGAACTTTTGTAGTGGCACTGTAGGCAGGACAGATAGGGAAGGGTGCTACTGGTTAACTACTAAGTACCACCATGTGTTAATCCCTCTACACATCTAGACAATGACACAGGAGACTTCCATGTACCCTTTGGATATTGGCAGGTGAGTATAAACCTAGTGTAAGTCCATACATGAGTATAGGTGTCCTAAATGCATACAGTGGTGATAGGGAGATTCTAATGAGGGGGGTGTTTCTCTGTACTCAGGAATCAAGAGTGAGTTAGGCCAAGTGGTTGTACTCTAAGTATTTAAAGTAGAGGTTCAAAGATGGTCAATCCGTAGGCTTGGGGTGTTGGTTGTACTAAGTTTCCATATTAGATATTGGTAGTTAAGGTATACACATGAGAACCTAGATAGAGAGGTGTCTGCACCTGGAAGTCAACTTTATACAGCCTTGCGGGTGTGTCAACCCAGAGACAGCAGGGAAGCCTTGTGCTAAGGGTACATGAGTAGAAAACCAATCGTTATATCCCCAATGTCAGATGTTGTGAACCTCACTCTGTTTACAACAGAGACAATGATGTTGATTTCTCATTAATAGGCCAATGACAATGTCTAGATATATGTGATTAGAGGAGGTTTCCTAGTATCCAAAGGATACTGATGGGTGAATCATTCCCTGGCACCCATTAGATGGGATCATACGAGTTCCATGTACCAAAGAAATACTGAACTTAGGATTTTTGACAGTAGCTGTCTGTCACCATATTTTAGTAGATCCTTAGTATTAGAGATATGTTGTTAACACAAACAGGCATCACCTGACATGCATCATATGGTTTAGTCACTCAAGTATTGCTCTGCTCTTTGTGGTAATTATTTTAGTCTATTTGCTGGCAATGTCCTACAGCAAGCATTAGTTTCCACATATTTGTGTTCAGTAGGAAGTTAGTTGTGTCCTTCTTTCCTTCAAAATTGATATGTCTTACACCCCTATATGTTCAATTAAGAGTATCAACTCTTTTTTCATCTAGTTCCCCTTCATGTTCTAGTCCTAATTTAGACCGTGCCCTGCCTTCATTTGATCTGACCTGCATTTGGGTTAAAACCATTAGTCACATATGTCCAATCGTATATACCAGTCAACTAATATGAGGAACCTTGAACATTAGATATGTTCTGCATTCATACATTGCTCAGTCCACATACATGTGGTGTACCCAATTGATGTTAGCTCATACCTTCACATTCAATCCTCGTATAGTTTTCTATATTGTTCAGACTAATTTATAGATATTTTTGATCATTCGACTACCATCTTCTTATAGTAGATTGCTCGAGTACCCTTTCATATCTTGGCTAAATCTAAAATTCATATGTAAAGAGACCATATCACTAACTTCTATTACAGTCCATACATAACTCTTACACCCTCCTTGTTGTTGTCCTGTTGGGATACATGTGGGTTAGCCCATATGGATTTAGACAGTCCCTGTTAGCTTAATTTTCTTGTTCATTCAGAATATCAGGCCGATGATTGTTTAGTCCATAATGTTCTAGATGTATATCCCTTGGTTCAATCTTTGGTGTGATATCTCATTTGGTTTTGCAATAGGAGTATCATACGGCCAAGTTTGAGATGAGCAGATCTCTGGGTTATGTATCATTCCAGGATACTTGTATATGCATACCCCCACTAAATGGTTTGTTTCATTTTGACATTAACTTGTTTAGCCATGCCCTCTTCTCTAGTATCAGTCCTTTTCACTAAGGAAGACAACCTCTAAGTTATTTGTCCAGTCTAGTATCCTGGGGACCTTAACATAACCTATGAATCAACCCATACTACTCTCTATTCAGTCTTGAATTTTTGTTTAGGTATTTCTGCTGTGATTAGTATGAGATGTGAAGCCTTGCTCTAATACAGAATATTATTGACCCTTGTATGAGTTAAACCCATACCTTTTCTTGGGTTTAAGCTTATTTTTGTCCAATGATGTGCCATAGGTTGCAGCCTCTTGCCTTGTTCATATCTAAAGACCTAATGACCTGATCCTTGAACATCTGTAAGTGTTCTACCCTCAAGTTCAGATTTCCCCCTATTTATATGATTGTCCTGTACCCTTAGAGATTAGCCTATTAAACCATGTTATGTCTATATATTGGCCTGTATTCAATTGACCTATCCTGCTACCTGGGTTCTCCTGCATCCATGAGTACACCCTTAGTTCAGTCCTGAACCTTGTTCAGTGCTGAACCTTGGTTCAGACCATTTAAGTTGAACTGCTTCCTTTATTTTACTTTAGTTAACTCCATTTATCTGTATCAGTAAAGAGAGTTCAGGTTCCCAATACAGGTATGTGAGCAAATGCAAGACGTAGTCATTGTTAAGTCTCATAACATGAGGTATAGGAGCACTAAAGGGGGTAAGGTGTCCAGCTTTGCAACAACACACTAGTTACAACTAATGCATTAGTCGGGTTACAAATTGCAGGATCTATATTAGTCTGCACTAGTACCAATTGGCACTTGTGACCGTCTCCACCTTATAGTAGGTCGACACTTGCAGCAGATGACACTTCATACTAGGTTGAACCTGGTATCAGCATAACATAGATAGTAAGACAACTGCCTTATAATAGATTCGACTTGTCCCAGGTTAACCCTCTATCTATACTCATGAGAACACCAACAGAGAGATATTAAGTGTACGAATGATCAATAGGAGTCCCTGTCCAAGAAAAGGGTGATGATCAAAACCTTGGGGGCCATACAATCCTGGATAAGCAATAGTTGGAAACAAGTATTGCTATACAACAGTACTAGACATGAGGCTTAGGGTTAGCACTAGTATAAATAAACTCCAGACCGTTAAGATTACTAACTATAAGGGAAATTAATAATAGTTAAACAGACTCATTGATTGATTTCATCTGTTGATTAGAAATTGATTCATAATATAGGTTTATTGGACTCCGACTCAGCACTTGATTCGTACCACCAGCTAAGGACTACAGGCAAGTGCACCCTCTATTTGCTTCTAATTCTTATAGTCTTGTTCAGTACATATTATACATATGCCCCTTGCTTGATGACACGATGGACACACGAGATAGTATCTTGGACCCCATTTATCATGTTCTTGTCTTATTTTATCATTTTATTTCATGACTTGTCTGGGCCCATGTATACTGGTGGGACGAGAAATATCTTAGTAGACATGTGAACTATCCATTCTATCCCAATATGTATAATCTTGACTGATAGCAGCTGCACATGACACGTGCAGGGTGCCGTATTTACCCCTTAGCCGTTCACATGTCGAAAAGGATATTTCAATACACTTAGATAGTTATCTTTTATTATTTCTTTACATTTCACCATTTTCCATGTCACTATGCTTTTGCATTCTTTCCAGTTGACATACCATAGTCTGCAATATATGCTTTCATTCTAGATATACTCTATCACTAGCTTACCTTCTAGTTCATTCTACATATGTTATATTCATGCAATATCAATTCTATTATGTTGCGGATAGCTTTTCAGTTTGTGTGCTTGTTCCATTCCTGACTAGATAACCAATATTTTTAGGTGATGAGTTAGAGGATTTCTGTACTACGTATTATGAGCATGCTGCAGATCCTGATTTTGGTGCACATGGCGAACTGGAGGCTGCGTACATCGAGTTACCTGCTATAGATAATTTTTAGGAGATTTATGTAGCATTCTCATAGAGTGGATTAGTTTGAGATTTTAGATTGTTATTTCTATTTTGTGACTCATGAGTTGGTTTGTGACTGTTCTTTAGTACATTCAACTTTGGAGACTATGTCACTTTGTACTTTTGGACTATGATGGAGTTTGTCAGAATCATTCATCCTTCTCTCCTAAATGTGATATTTATATATTTTTTCTCATTTTGAACTATTCCGTGATGTTGTTTAAATTGTGCAAATGCATATAAATTGTGTGGTTGTTTTATAAATGTGGAGATGACTAGACAGCTTACTACCGCCGACTCTGCGGCGTAGGCTGGACGTACCTGCGACTCTTGCCCAAATATTAGGTGTGGGTCATGACAGAAACCCTAAAATTTTCCCCATTCTCCACTCTTCAAATATATTTCCCATTCTTCTTCCATGGAGTGCAAAGGAGTTAGAGAACTCTAAGAGGCCTAATGAAAGATCTAGCAAGGAATATGAAGCTACTTCTTCTTCCTCCTTCTCCAAATTCGTAGGTCCTTGAGGAGGCACCATTCTATATAGGTATAAATCTCTTTTATCTTCTCATTTTCGTGGCAAAATTCCAAGTAAACTTGTAAGAGACGCCTCTAATAGCTAGATCTAACCTTTTAGGTTGTGATATAGGACTTAGAGGACTCATTCCTAGTAGATCTACGACTTAGAATAATGATATTTGGATAGCTACGAGATTGTGACTGCCAAGTGTTTGATACAAGTTCTCAAAAGGAATTTGTGTCATATATTGGTGTAGGCTTTGGTCCATGTGTCCTAATTACGGCATTGAAGGTTATATCATGACATGCTGTGATACGTTTGGCCAAATAAACAAATCTCTACATATAAATGTGTGTCTAAATGAGCTCAATACCATAGAAATGGCTATTGTCACATTGACGTAGGGATTTGGGAATGGAGAAGTGTATCCTTGTGTCGTAGAGCTTTTATTATCATAATTATGTCATGTGTATCGTGTTTTTATGTATATGTTATAATGGGAAGATTAGGAATATTGATCTTAGGAGGTTTAGCATGTCTCATAGTGTAAATATTTATGTATATGTACATAGGAGAAGAATATGTTATATGTATATATATGGGGAATGGGATATAAATATAGAGTGTGTATAATGGGGGAAATGTGTTATAGGCATAAGTTCACATATGACTAACTCATATGTGAGCTTGCATGATACCATAGCTGTTATATACATATGGGGTTCATGTATGAGCGCATTGATATTTAATATTGTGACCGCCATTTAGATGTACTATATGTATGTAGATAATTGTCAGTAGTATTTATGGGTATGCATAGTTTTGGGATAGGTGTATATGTATTCTAGGATACCACTTGGTATCATAGGGTATGTGACTTTTGTGTGAATCCTTATTGCCAAATAGATATTGGACTGCATATCCTAATGTGTCGGATGAGTAGAGGTTAAGTGGGTGTGTTATAGTAGAGGCTAGTGTGTGCATGTGTTTGCCACTTGGGTAATGGACTAAAGGGTGTGCAGGGAGGAACTAGGGAGGCGATTCCCTTGTATGTGCGTGTTGTGCACAGGTTTTAAGTATGCAGGAAATTTAGTCTGCAGAGACTGATAGGTGCATATATGAGAAGCAAGGCCAACAGGTTTGGATGTGCAATCATTAGCAAGGGATGTAGGACAGGGAGACCTCATGTATAGTGTGTGTCAGTCCTATGTACAAGTGTGTAGTAGGCTCCTGCAGCAGGAACTACAGCTTGGTAGCAAACATGTTGAGCAAGGGTGAGTGCCAGATTTAGGTACAGTCAATAGGAGTGTTCCTGTAGGACAAGGACCGTCTAGTGAAAAGGTTGAGCTCAGGATACTATATGTTTTATTCATAGGTGTATATATGTGTGATCATAGCGTGTCATATTGAGTGTACCAATAGTAGAGTGTAGGTAGTGTCACGACCCGCACCCGCTTTTTCGGATACGAGTGCATGTCCAAGTCATGCCTACGCCGCGGTATCGACGGTAGTACGCTGTCTATCTACAATGCTCAAAATCACATAAAATACAACTTTATTGCTCATTCATATGCTACATTAATTACAAGATTTACATTTGAAGAATTTACAAGTCTCACAAAATAAAATGAAACAACTAATCTATCTAACTAGTCTTCTAGGATGGCCTTCCAACATATCCATGTCTTCTCCAACGGTCCAAAGCGTAATGTAGCAGGCTTTATCTGAAAAATATTGGTTTCCATCAGGAATAGAATAAGCACATTCTAACAGCAGTTCCAATAATTGACAAAAACTGTAAAACAGTAAATAATCTAAAATACATGATAGGTGGTAAACAGAGATCATGGTATGAAACATGTAAGTCAAGCAGGAGAGCGTGTAACAAACAAGAAAGTAACAGTAATACATGACTGAAACAGAAACAAAAACTATAAAATAGTAAATAATACTGAAATACATGATGGATGGATAAACAGAGAATCATGGTATGAAATATATGTTTTTAGAAAAATTAAATAGCATTTTCAAACTATAAATTTTAACTAGTTTGTGAAATACAAAAATAATCGCAAAATAATCTTTAATCGTTTGAAGAGAGAGTATTTATAATCATGATATTCAAATAAAATAATAGTTAAAAAAAAAATTTGTAAATCGGAAAGTGGGCTTACAAATCTGCCCACCTTAGAAAAATTTTGTCCTCGAAATTTCAAAGGGCACAATTAGGTACGACTACAAACATAATCAAGAAACGAAATTTCAATCGATATGAAGAAGAACAACAATTTAAAATCAAGAGAATGATATGATTCCTGATCAAATTAGTCATGCATAATCCCAGATAAAATCAAAATAATAAACAAAAGAAAATACTATTTGGTACGATCAAAATATATTATGATTGAGTCACGATCAAATTTTGTTTTATGATAATCAAAGAAATCGGTTTAACACGAACAATTGCTTAGGTATGATCAAAGTATGATTGAATAATATGGTAAAGGATCTAGTCACAATGGTCAAGTTATAATCGAAATAGGATTAGTTAAACAAGAAAAGTCGTTAGGAACGATAAAGATTAACTATTTAAGCAAAATTATTTAGGCACGATTACAGAATCAAAATCTAGAAAAATATGTGAATTGACGCGGTCGAAACATAATCAAAATAGTCTAGTTGCGATCAAAAGGTCGTTAAGGATGATCCAACCAAAATTGTTTTAGCACGATCAATTATATAGGCATAATCATAGGATCATAATCTAGGTATGAGTATGAATCTAGTGGAAGAAATTTAAAATAAGTTTAGACAATTTCTAGGAAAACTAATAACGAAACGAAAAATTAAAAGATAAAAGAAAGGGTTCAAGAAATGAAAGGATAAGAACTAATCAAATTTTAATCAAGAGTTCATGAAATTGTGAACCATAAAAATCAATAGTCGCATGCCAAAAGGATGTAGTCTCTATATTATTCGAAATCGTATATATATATGAAGTCACTTTACTGAGAAC
>JANAVB010024115.1:0-66313 GCA_029216955.1 Iris pallida
TGTCATTATGGCAGAGCCATTATGATACTTTATGTCAGAGACAGCCATCGAGTCGTGTCAGAGCATTAAATGAGGCCATTATTCCAGTGGCCAACTGTGGGGGGGGTCACACGTGTCGTCAATTGAGCCGCATATTCCTGCTGAACCGCATTCATCCCCGAGCCGTATGAGTCTGAGGGTCTTCTTTTGGACCGCATAGGGCAACTCCAGTATGAGCTGCATTGACTTGCTACCCAAAACCGCATGGGCCATTTATGCCTTTATTCTAATATTTTCCATGCTTCTACAACTGCGACGTAGGCTGGACGAACCCACGTCTCGTGCCCTTACTCTAGGGTGCGGGTCGTGACATGCAGCCAAGCATCTGCAGCAATAGCATGGTTCCCTTGATGACCGCCTCTGTTCAAAGCATCTGTCACTGCTTGGTGCAGGGCGTCGCCCCGACAATCTTGAGATACTAGCAATGTCCTGATGAGATCCACCAAGGTGCCATCATCAGGCTCTGCAGGCTGGACTGTCTGAACTGGTGGCTCTTGGCCCCCAGTAGGCATGACTCTGGAGGCTACTCCTGAATGCTGGGCTTGATCTCCAGGTTGCTGCTGGTCCACGGAAGGTGCTCCGCCTTGCCGATCGGTAGGACCAGGAACAATACCGCTGAAGAAGATGACTTATGGAACAATAAGGAAGGACCAGGACAGATCAAAGATATAAACAAGCGATCAGGTCAAGAATCTAAGGATTTAGAGGATACGAACAGAGATCAAGGGCGAGTACTGATTGAGACATCTATTCGGTAAACCCTCACATATCTTGATTCACAAGACCTGCATTGGCCACTACTTAAACCATGTAACGCCCCAGAACCAGAATACTGGAGAGCGAGGGCGAACATAGCCAGCCACGTATATTGAAATGTAATCCACCAAGCTATACGGTTAAGCTGCCTAGATACATGAGGGTTTAACTACAAGCCATCAGTCTCTTAAGGTCGCGAACAAGCCTATTGTCTTAATCTCAAGCAAGTAATAACAGTTACAAGATGTTAGAGCATCAAATATACAATAGTAAGGCGTCCCGTACATTATATATTTTGATGATCATGAAGCTAGTCGTACAAAATGTCAAGACTAGCAAGAGTTTCAGTCATACATGATTAACCCTAGGATTTGTCAATCATGTTACAGCCCGTAGGCAGACAGTAAATAAAGGTGCAATACGAGCTAACACGTGTTCGCCGGCTAAATGCCTCAAAAGAATATTTATACAATAAAGTGGGAGAACGAAAGGAACCCACTCGTTGCTAGGGTTACGCCTGGTGGTCACCATCTGGCTGAAAGGTAGGTAGATCCTCTGGAGCTGCTCCGGTATCTGGCCATACAAAACCAGCTGGGTCAGACCCCAGAAAGAGCAAGTGCCACAAAGGAGGCTTCACTTAGGAACTAAAACCAGCATATCATAAATAGATATTAAAGATAATTATATAAGAATCTGATAATAAAAGGGACACCAACAGAGAATTGAGTACGAAGAAACCATTCAGGTAGCCAAGTCGCAACCCTTAAACCAAATAAGTACAGGGGTTGTAATCCTTCACCTGAATAGAAACCCATCTCAAATTCTTGTTGGTAAGTTAAAACATGACGATCATGACGTGGGGTACAATAAGACAATAAATGAAGAGAGGACACAGAACTGCTCCGGGATCCAGGTTACAACCCTTAAACCAAACAAGGACCGGGGTTGTAACCCTTCGTCTGAACAGAACTTGGACCCTGATCATTATTGTTAAGGTAAGCATAAATAATCATGTCATTTAAAGTAACCAGGTACGGGAACAGGGCAAGACTTAGACTCCATTCAACATTCACGGCCAAGCAAGCGGGAAGGCCCCGAGCGTAAAATTCGAAGAAACTCGGCATAGAATGGAGTACGCTGGCACGCAAATGCGAGTGCGTAAAAGGCTGAATAATACGCTATCACGTGAAACGTGGGCGTAAAGGCTAAACACTACGCTAACACGCTAGAACGTGTGCATAAAACGTCATCTTCTCCCTATGGCCAAGACAAGTAGGCGTAAAAGCCCAAGAACTCAAGCAAGCCCCATCTCGGTCAAGTCTCGATGAAATCCAACCATTCCAGAGCCAAACTTGCGTGAAATCGAAATCCCTACTACATGGAACTCTCCATTTCGAAAACAACCAAGTTTTTGAAGATCAAAACCATGAAGACCAAAAAGGCTAAAACTTAGATCTACATGAAATGAGTCATGGAATTCGAAAATACTAAATACTAAAGTGGCTTAAAATCTCATGAGGAAGACAATGGAACAACAAAATCTGAGTTCCTTCATGAAGCAAGTTGTACTTGCCTAAGCCTCTCTCTGGTCGGTGGAGAGAGTTAATGGAGGAAGGAGAAGAGTAAATGAAGAAGTGAATGAAGAGAGAGAGTGGGTTGTTGGGATTAATAAATGATGGAGGGTGGTAGGTAGGGGTTTGCATTCTAATCGAAACCGAACCAACCAAGCCGAACCCAACCGAACCCAATGCATGCCAGAACCATAAAATGCTAATTAACTCATGCCAATGCAGAACCCAAAGCTAGCCAATCAGGACAAGTCTATATACAGGTCCGAGATTATGTACACATATAACAAAATACGTAATACGAACTACAGGCGTTACAACTCTACCCACCTTAAAAGAATTTCGTCCTCGGAATTTAATTAAGAGGCAAGAACAAGCTATATTATTCACAGACAAGCTATATTAAGCAATCAATCAAGCAATCATTCATGCAAGCAAGAAAATGGAGGGTATAAGGCATAAGAAGATATTATACCTTACGAGTCAAACATGTTAGGATATCGCGATCGGATATCATCCTCATGCTTCCACGTTGACTCACCTAAAGAGTGATGACCCCAAGCAGCACGGACTAACTTAATAATCTTGTTCTTGAGTATCTTCTCTCTCCAATATAGACACGGGCCTCTCCTCATACGAAAGGTTGGTACCAACAACCAATTCCGAATGATCCAGGATATGGCTCTAGTCCGAGATATACCATCGTAGTTGGGATACATGGAACATGTCATGCACCTTTCGTAACGACGATGGAAGAGCGAGACGATAGGGTACATCACCTACTCGCTCCAGAATATCGAACGACCCTATATACCTAGGACTGAGCTTTCCCTATACGTCGAAACGAATGACGTCACGGTTAGGCAAAATCCTCAGGAATATATGGTCGCCGACAGAAAACTCAAGAGGACGCCGATGAGAATCGGCCCAATGACGCTGGCGATCTTGCGCTATGTGAAGATGATCCCTGACTCTTCTGACTACCTCAACTGTCTGAGTAATCATTTTCGGACTGAGCATCTGCCTTTCACCAATATCATCCTATGCTTGCGTGGATCTGTACTTCCTACCATATAGTGCCGCTAACGGTGCCATCTGGATACTGGCCTAGAAACTGTTGTTGTACGAGAAATCTACCAGGTGCTGGTGATCTTTCTAGGAACCACCGAAGTCGAGTGTACAAGACCACAATATATCTTCCAAAGTTCGTATGGTACGCTCTGACTGACCATCTGTCTGCGGATGATAAGCTGAGCTGAACTGGAGGTGAGTTCCCAAACTCACTTGCAGACTGTGCCAAAAGTATGACGTAAACCTTGAATCTCTGTATGAGGTGATACTGACTGGTACTCCATGCAACCTGACTATCTGCCTGAGATGCATCTCTGCTAGCTGAGCCGTCGATTGACCAACTCCGAATGGAAGAAAGTGAGCCACCTTCGTAAGTCTGTCTATCATAACCCAAATAGCATCTCTTCCAGCTGGAGATCTAGGAAATCCAGTCACAAAATCCATGGTTATATGCTCCCACTTCCAGTCTGGAATCGGTAAGGGCTGAAAAAGTCCAGCTGGCCTCTGATGTTCAGTTTTAACTTGTTGGCAAACCAAACATCGAGAGACAAATCGGGCTATGTCCCTCTTCATGCCATTCCACCAAAAGTGCTAACGGATATCACGGTACATCTTCGTACCACCGGAATGAATGGAATACTGCGAACTGTGAGCTTCTGCAATGATCTCCTGTCTTATATCTCTACTGGGTACACAAAGATGCCTCCCATGTCGAAGTGTACCATCCTCATGGATACATAGCTCGGGTGTTCCTCCTGCCTTACACTCTGCTCTGAGCCGTTGAAGCTTGGAATCTGTTGACTGTGCCATCCGGATCCCCTCAATTATAGTGGACTGAACTTGCATGCTGGCCATCAAAGCCATATTGGTAGGAAGGGCAACTTCTATACCCATCTTCTGAAGATCTGCTAATAATTCTGGTTGTGCTATGAGGAAATAAACCCCGACTCTTCTGCTCAACGTATCTGCAACAACGTTGGCCTTCCCAGGATGATATTGCAGGTTGACATCATAATCCACAAGTAGCTCTAGCCACCTCCTCTGACGCATATTAAGATCCTTCTAGATGAACACATACTTCAGGCTCTTATGGTCGGTGAAAATCTCGACACTATCTCCATACAAGTAGTATCTCCAAAGCTTAAGTGCAAACACTACTGCTGCTAACTCCAAATTATGGGTTGGGTAATTTCTCTTATGATCACGAAGTTGTCATGACGCATAAGCTATTACCTTCCCATGCTGCATCAAAACACATCCTAAACCTCTACCTGAAGCATCGCAATATACTGAGAATCCTCCGGCCCCATCTGGAAGCGTGAGAATGGGTGCCATCATCAAACCTCGCTTCAACTTTTCAAAAGAATCCTGATACTCTGCTGTCCAAGCAAACCGCACATTCTTGCGGGTCAACTGGGTCAATGGCGCTGAAATCTGAGCAAAGTCTGAAACAAATCGCCGGTAGTAGCTGGCCAAGCCAAAAAAACTGTGAACCTCTACAACCGTGCTAGGTACTGGCCATGTCTCAATGGCTACTATCTTTTGGAGATCTACTTCTACTCCTCCTCTGGTGATGATATGACCTAAGTAGGAAATACGATCGAGCCAGAACTCGTATTTACTAAACTTGGCATACAACTGGTGCTCTCTGAGAATCTGGAGGACAACTCTGAGATGCTGCTCATGCTTCGCTTTACTCTTGCTGTAGACCAGGATGTCATCTAGGAACACAATCACGAACTGATCTAAGTAAGGCATGAAAATGCGATTCATGAGGTCCATGAATACAAGCGGCGTATTGGTTGCTCCAAAGGGCATAACAAGAAACTCCCAATGCCTATCTCTAGATCTGAAATCTGTTTTCGGGATATCCTGCTCTCTGACTCTGATCTGATGGTACCCTGACCGTAAGTCGATCTTCGAGAATACAGCTGCCCCCTTGAGTTGATCAAACAAGTCATCTATCCTCGGAAGAGGGTATCTGTTCTTGATTGTCACTGAATTCAAGGTACGATAATCTACACATAACCTGGACGTACCATCCTTCTTTTTCACAAAAAGTATCGGGGCTCCCCAAGGCGATCCACTAGCACGAATGAATCTCTTGGTTCTAAGTTCTTCAATCATCTTGTACAATATCTCTAACTCTGACGGCGCCATACTGTAGACTCTCTCTGACACTGGGACTGTCCCTGGGATCAAGTCTATGGTGAACACGATCTCTCACTCTGGCGGCATTTCTGAAAGCTCTTCTGGGAAAACATCAAGAAACTCTTCAACTTTTCAAGGTAGAGGCATTGCTACTACTGCCATCCGCAATACTGGAGGAGAAGGTTCAACTTCGCCTCGGGAAAAGGAAAACTCTGGCTTGCCTAGAATGCTAAAAACAACCTTGCCAATATGGTGGTCTATCCTAGCATACTGGTTTCTCAACCAATCCATCCCTAAGACCACATCATAATCGGCCATCGGGAACTCTATCAATCTAGCGGGGAATTCTCTACCGCTAACTACGATCCGACACGAGAAAAACTCTCTATATACTCCCACAAGACCATTACCAGTAAGTATATTGAGCCTTACTGATAATGGATCAAGCGCCAGTCCTATCCGTGTCGCAAATCGTGCAGACATGAATGAATGCGATATACCAGAATCAAATAACACTGAAGCCGGAAAGGTGTTAACGAGAATAGTACCTGCCACTACCTCACCTGGTGCCAATCCTTCTTCTCCCATGGTCAAAGCCAGCACTTGACCATGTCCTCTGGGTGCGGGTCCCCTCTGTTGAAAACCTCTCTAGCGATTCTGGATTTGAGCTTGGACTTGGGCATACTGATGCGGTCTCTGCTGTTGGAATGCCTGGGCCTGACGCGGTAAGGGCCTCGGAAACGGGTACTGCTGCTGTTGCTGGACTGGTACGGGGGCTTGCCCCCTAACTGAACGACTAGAAAAGGTTGATAAAGACGAACTCCCCCTGTTCGGGCAGTTCCTAACCCTGTGGTCCGGGGCACCACAAACCAAGCACAAACCCTATGCTCTGCGACACTCTGATACCACATGACCTGGCTTCCCGCAGTGTGAACGTCCCACTGCGGAAGAGTGCTTCTGCTACTGCTGGGGATACGCCGGAGTCGAATGCTGAATTGACGTAAGAGAAGCCGCCCTCCTTGGAGCTCCAATGGTCAAAGCCCGAGCTGTCAGGGCTGGTGTTGAAGACTATTTAATCTGGCCGTGAGACCTCTTCCGACTCCCGGTCCGGTCCACAATCCTCTGGGAGGTATACTCATGCCTCCTCGCTGCTCTCAATACTGCATCAAAAGTCTGATGCTCAAACTCCTCCACTGCCAGTAAAATCTCTAGATGGAGCCCCTGCTGGAACCGCTGGGCTCTGTCAAACTCGGTCGCTACCAAGGTGGGAGCAAACCGACTAAGCCTCGAAAACTCTGCCACATATCCGGCGACCTTCCGACCCATCTATTTTAGATTGGTGAACCTCGTCTGTAGATCGTACCGAGCTACAGCATCGAAGTACTTGGTCTGGAAACTCTCACGGAATACTGTCTAAGCAACAGGTGCCACTAATCCAACAGCCTGTGTCGTCCACCAGCTGCGGGCAAGATCCAATCATTATAGGTGTACTACCGCCACCTTCTCATTCTCGAGCGTCTTCGCCGCTTCTAGAATCACTTCTGTATCCTGCACCCAAGCATCTGCGGCAACAGCATCTTCGCTACCATCGAAGAAGGGAGGGTTCAAACGCTTGAAGCTGTTGGCTGCATGGTTCCCTTGATAACCACCTCTGTTCAAAGCATCTGTCACTGCCTGGTGCAGGGCGTCGCCCTGACGATCTTGAGATACTAGCAATGTCCTGATGAGACCCACTAAGGTGCCATCATCAGGCTCTACATGCTGGACTGGCTAAACTGGTGGCTCTTGGCCCCCAGTAGGCATGACTCTGGAGGCTACTCCTGAATGCTGGGCTTGATCTCCAGGTTGCTTCTGGTCCACGGGAGGTGCTCCGCCTTGCCGTTCGGTAGGACCAGGAACAATGTCGCTGAAGAAGACAATACAGGGAACAATAAGGAAGGACCAGGACAGATCAAAGATATAAACATGTGATCTGGTCAAGAATCCAAGGATTTAGAGGATACGAACAGAGATCAAGGGTGAGTACTGATTGAGACATCTATTCGGTAAACCCTCACATATCTTGATTCACAAGACCTGCATGGGCCACAACTTAAACCATGTAACGCTTCAGAACCAGAATACTGGAGAGCGGGGACGAACATAGCCAGCTACGTATATTGAAGTACAATCTACCTCGCTATACGGTCACCGCTGTCTAGATACATAAGGGTTTAACTACAAGCCATCAGTCTCTTAAGGTCGCGAACAAGCCTATTGTCTCAATCTCAAGCAAGTAATAACAGTTACAAGATGTTAGAGCATCAAATATACAATTGTAAGGCGTCCCATACATTATATATTTAGATGATCATGAAGCTAGTCGTACAAAATGTCAAGACTAGCAAGAGTTTCAGTCATACATGATCAACCCTAGGATTTGTCAATCATGTTACAGCCCGTAGGCAGACAGTAAATAAAGGTGCAATACGAGCTAACACGTGCTCGCCGGCTAAATGTCTCAAAAGAATATTTATACAATAAAGTGGGAGAACAAAAGGAACCCACTCGTTGCCAGGGTTACGCCTGGTGGTCACCATCTGGCTGAAAGGTAGGTAGATCCTCTGGAGCTCCTCCGGTATCTGGCCATACAAAACCAGCTGGGTCAGACCCCAGAAAGAGCAAGTGCCACAAAGGAGGCTTCACTTAAGAACTAAAACCAGCATATCATAAATGGATATTAAAGATAATTATATAAGAATCTGATAATAACAGTGACAACAACTGAGAATTGAGTACGAGAAAACCATTCAGGTAGCCAAGTCGCAACCCTTAAACCAAACAAGGACCGGGGTTGTAACCCTTCACCTGAATAGAAACCCGTCTCAAATTCTTGTTGGTAAGTTAAAACATGACGATCATGACGTGGGGTGCAATAAGACAATAAACGAAGAGAGGACACAGAACTGCTCCGGGATCCAGGTTACAACCCTTAAACCAAACAAGGATCAAGGTTGTAACCTTTCGTCTAAACAGAACTTGGCCCCTGATCATTATTGTTAAGGTAAGCATAAATAATCTTGTCATTTGAAGTAACCATGTACTGGAACAGGGCAAGACTTAGACTCCATTCAACATTCATGGCCAAGCAAATAAGTACGGCTTGATACTTTAACTAACTAGGGTTTTCACAGGCCTAGTTTCTAGCAAGATGCAATAAGATTATTCTAACAGCCACAAGCCCTGCAGACCATCCAGGTTATCCAGACACAATTTAGGGGTTGAATTCATGTGGATACATTGTCCAAGAACACATGTACCCTTAAGTAGCTTGAAGGGTGCAACACATGACAGTGTGCTGGAAATGTGCTCTACTCGACGGCAGGCTACAGATACTATGATGGGGCATCCAGATAACGGGATTGCCTGTAGCTGGAAAATCTCTTCATGACTACTGGATTATTCTAGTTATTAGCCTTAGTCAATTTAAGTAGGTACTGTTGGCAAAAACAAAAGTGTAGAACTTTATTGATACAAACTTTGTAAAGATTACAAGAATTCTGGGAAAGTACAACTGTAGAAATCCAATCTTGATGACGATTGCTTTATCCCTTGGACGATGTGAACTTTGAAGACGATAGCCTCGGAAGTTGACTTGAAGGCAAAAGCCTCGGAGAATTGAAGGCAAAAGCCTCAGAAGAATGCAGCAACACATGGGCAAGAACTCCTGGACTCTCTGAACTTTAATGTCTGATCTCTCTATGATCTGATCTCCATGAATGAAGACTTGAAACTCTATTTATAGAGTTCTAGAAATAACTAACTTTTAGTTATTCTGGACTGTGCATGATGGATTGCGCAACAGTGGACTGCACAGGCAGTTGTTGGATCATGGGCCAACGGTCTTGGACACATGGCATCTTTTGATTGAAATGCGCACGATCGTGCGTAGACAGTTGCCACGTACTGAGCAATTGATGGCATGAGTGCCACGTGTACTTTATCAATTATCATGATGGAGTGCGCAACCTGAATTGCGCAGGTATTGGATTGCGCAGGCATGGACTGCGCACAGAGTAGTTGACCGATTGCGCTGCCAGCTGTCCAGCCGTTCTCGAGCGCTGTACGGTGCAATAAACGAACAGTCTCCTCGTTCTTCGTGCTGTCAGCTGTCAGAAGATTTGATTGTGTCAGGTAATGATGACATTGCCACGTCAGCCTGCGCGCTTGAGAGTGTGTGCAGTCTAGTCTGCACAGTCTGTATGATGCGCAATCTAATGTCTGCGCAGTTCATTTGCAAGTTGAATTTCTTTCTTTCCTGATTTTGTTGATGTGTACAACTTGATTTTTTAGGACCTACAAGACCCCCTTCAAAGTTTTCGAAAGTTGAACTTTTTCAAAATTTTGAAATACTTTGAATTTTTGAATTTCAATCAAATTGCGCATGTGCTGAGCTGTCTGCACAATCGGATGGATTAGTCCGACTTTTTCGGCACAATCTGAGGGAGCCGTTTCAATTCGAAAAACTATAAATAGTTCCTTCGATATTTATTCTTTTCTTTACTTTGCTTTTGTGATTTTTAAGAGAGAAGTCTCTGAGCTCATCCGATCTCCTTCTCCGACGATCTTTATGGCGCCAAAGAGATCCTCTGCCGCCGACAAGGTCAAGGCCCTCGCCGAGTCTTCGGCCAGGGTTGCGCGACGTCCTTATCGATATGAGACTGCACATCCTGCTATGCAAGGTAGATGATTCAATCAAAAAACCTTTTTAGGTTTTTTTTGACTTCACTAATTTTTAGAATCCATCTCTTTTTAGAGATGTGATCATATTGCGCCACCCTTTTTATGGTTCGGTTGCACGAAACAGTTTATTTTTCATTCTTATGAAGAATAACTTCTTGTACAATCGGTTGAACTGCGCTGGCAAAAGTCAGCACAATTTGCTGATTTACGCGAGACTGTCAGCACAATTTGATGATTTGCACGAGACTGCCAGCGCAATCTGATGATTTGTGCGAGACAGACAGCGCAATCTGATGTTGCGTAATCTATTTATTGCACAATCTGATGGTTGCATCCTTGATCTATTCTTGTGCTGAATTTTTGCTTTCTCTTGTTTGATGCAGTTGATACCAGAGAAGATCCAGAGTATGAGAACTTTGTAGGGACTCTTTCAGAATCTGAATACAAAGAGGATCTGTTCCATGTGAACTTTCCACAGTATGATCTGCCAGCTTTTCGACAAGCTATCTTAATAAACCAAGATAATGAAACACTGTTATGTCTGATGAATGGGCAACCTTTGGAGTCGACAGATGCTATGATTCACAAGAAGCCCCTGTTTCTGTTTGGCGAGGCTTTTGAGAAGACCTCTCAGCCGAGGCCTCGGATGGAAGAACAGATTTTCCGACAGACAGACAAGACAATCTCGATACGAGACGTCTCCCGCTGCCTCCCCTTATCTCGATATGCTCATGCAAGCTATCCGAGGAAAATGGAATGGAATCTCACACCTTTTCAGGATGCCCGTCCAGGAAAGATTTATGTGAAGAAGGGGCCAAATAAGAAAGACATGTTCTACAGTTCTTCGGAACGATACATTTTCTTGCTCAGAGGTTTAAAGCCCGGTTGTATTCCGCCGGAGAATTCTTTTTTGTTATTGCCCGTGAGAATTCCAATATTCGTGAATGAGTTCTCAAAGGTCGAAGGGAGGTATCCAGAGCAAGACCTCAGATTAACTGGACTGGTGAACCCAGACTACAAAAGATGGAATTGTATTGCAAACTAGATTTTGACTAAGTTTGAAGACAAACTTCAGCAAATAAACTTGTATGAAGTAGTGCATGCCACTGTTTACGTCTTTGTCCCCAACACGCATCTATTTCTGGCTCTAGCAGAGAGATACAATTACAGGACAGGGACTTTTATGACTCCCTGCGGAGAGATTGGGTTTGGCCTTCATGAGATGCAGTACATCTCTCACCTGCCGATGGGGGATGCCCCGTATGAGGAATTTGTTCCAACTAATGATTAGTTGGACAAACTTTGAAAAGAGAACGCAGCCATAGTAGAAGCCTTTAAAGAACTGCTGTGTCATTACAAAATTTGTTCTTTGTATTACCAAAGTGGTACATCTGGTACTTGCTATTCATCCAAATGGTTGCCTTATCTGTTCCTCAACCATATTAAAGAAAAAAAGACTAAGGAAAATGATAACTGCTACCCCGACTTCTTCAAGCCACTGAGCAGAACTGAAGTGGTGAAGTTGATGGAGGCAAGTGGGGACTTGGATACCCAGATGAAAGATGATCATCAATGTCCTCCTCTAAAGAAAGGAGACATTCTTGAGAGTTATATGAGAATGGGATATCGACCTATGTCAAAAGAAGCCCAATTAGCAGGATTTCTGACGTACTGGCTCCGTCGATTTATCGTCCCAGGATCAAGTGCCGTAGACCGCTTCCATCGCGATGTTTTTTTGCTGCAGTTCGATTAGTCTTCAGCTATAAGATGGATCTCTTATCAGCTATGACTTGTAGATTGAACGCCAGTCTCCGCCTGTACGTCGATTTGATGTTGAAAGCTAAGGGCGAGAAAGAATTTCCTCGGCTAGAATTGCCGTATACTTATCTGTTCGGGTGGTTGCTTCTTCACCATCCTACTTTGATGGACCCCAACATGGGACCAGTCGGAGGCAGCTTTTTGCGGAGATACTCCCAGGATAAGTGGAAATACACTTCCTTGAGAGATTACAGATATGCTTTGAACCTCGGCAAAGGGTGGAACTTCTATTGCACTCGTCCTCCCCCCGTATATGAACAGATGCCGACCAACATGATTGACTCAAAGATGCAACCTTTGAGCCATACAACTTTTAATTGGTTGAAGACAATTCGACCATCCTACTTGGTATATCGATTCGAAGAAGAATGCTACTTAGAGCCATATCTTCCCAGCCGGTTTGCTCGGCAGTTTGGGTACGACCAATTCTACGTAGGTAATGCTATTTCATGCCTCCAAGGAAAAGGTTTCTTGATAGATGGAGCCCGAGCTTTGGCTTACTACAATGCTCGAGATACGAAAGCCACGTTCTCGATGTCGGTGAATAGTAGTCATGGTCCTCATATGCTATTCACATATTCGGTGTTTTACACATCATCGAACACTTTTGCCGAGAACTTCAATCTTGCGGATAGCTTCGCGTCTGCAACGAGATTGAAGAAGGGAGGAGTCATAATGTCAATTCCAGGAAATGATGAGGTGCACGAGCCAATGGATGCACCTTTAGAAGTTTCGAGGGACGTTATGTTCCCTGAAGAGATTAACGCGCCACTGCGCGTTTCCTTGAAGGTCGCTAAATCTCCGGCCAAGAAGAGAAGGAGAGAGGAACCTTCTGTCCCAGCTGCGAAGAAGAAACTGATCTTAGATCATTCTTCTGAAAAGATTACGACCAGATCTCAATCTCGGTAGCTGGCCGAGACAATCCAGCAGGAAGGTACCGCCACACCGACCTCTGTTCAAAGACAAGTCGAGATAGAAAACATAGAGAGTCCTGAGAGACCTCTACATAGAAGGAAAAGGTTGGTCCATAGAAGACAATTATTAGACTCTGCTCCCAGACAAATCCTGTCTTCGGTAGTGGCAGACACTGCAGCGGGAATCACCATGTCATCTTCCACTCCCGTTCCTGAGTTTGGGCATTGAACTCCCAGTCCAGAACATAGAGAAGAGATCGAGCAGGGGGAAGGGCTGAACCAGAGAAATGAGGCCGAAGAGCCCAGAGACATGATTGTAGAAAAAGAGCATGATGAGGTGCGATCTCCTCCACCTGCTGTGGAGACCACTCAACCTCCTCTTACACCTAGGACACTCCATGAAGTGGAGGATCTACAAATAATTGCAGCTTTAGAAGATTATGATTATGGCCCGCTGGAGGGTTATGTTGACCAAGCTGTTACAACCGCCAGTGGAGATATACCAGAAAAAAATGCATATGAGAAGAGTTCATCATCTTTAGAAGCTGATGAAGATATACAGGATCTCGAAGGGGATGTTGAAGAGTACGTGTCTCCTAAAGCTGCCGATGATACCTTAGATCCTGAAAAGGATATTAAGGTTGAGGTACTTCTTGAGACTGCTGATGATAATTTGGATCCTTAAAAGGATGTCGAGGTGGAGGCATCTCCAGTGAAAGCAGCAGATGAAGAAGCGGCCCCGGAGAAAACTCCTGCCATTGATCCTCAAGGTATAAAATGAAATTAGCAATCTTCTTTTAAATATTTTGATAGCTGACATCTCTATTTGTATTCCCTGCAGATCTTGCAACTTCTCCAGCACCTCCAGTGTGCATGGACTTAGTGCTTGCGACGACAATTGCTAGTGGCAGTCGTCATTTATCCTGTGGCTCTGAAGCAGGAAGTAGTCATGCAATAGCGTCTGAGGCTATTTCTGCTCAGCTTGAATCTGTTCCTGTAGCTGACAGACCTATCGCAGGATCAAGCCATGGTAAGATTGTTTTACCCTTTGATCTTCTTCTTGACAATAGTAAATAACAAGCAAAGTGACATTATTTTAATTTTACAGAGGAACAACCGGGAGGAGCAACCAGCTCCACTTTGGTTCCCTTATTCAAAGAGCCTGCTGTTCAGACACGAGAAATTGAACATCCTGCTGCCTTGTCATCAACAGGAGTAGCTATGACTCCTGGTGCTCTGGCGATTAATCAGCTTGTCATCCAATCATTCACCAAATGCTTCTTTGAGTCTTTGGGGCCTCTGATCAATAGAATGATGGACAAAGAAGATGCTAATTTTTACATGGTTAGAGGTCCGACTTCTTTATTGGTGAAGGCTATTCGGGAGCAAGGTGATGAGGCTCAGGCCACTTTCCTGGAACATATATTGAATGAGCTGGAAATTTCCATAAAGAGCTATAAAGAGCTCAACAAGGGGGACATAGAACCCTTAGTTCAAGCAGAATTTGAACAGATGGCTCAGGCAGCTGCAATTGAAAGAGTGAATCTCCAGGAATTTTTGGATGCCTACTCTACAAAATCTGTTGAATATAAATCTAAGCTGGAATCAGTGACCTCAACTGCTGAGATAAAAGAGAAAAGAATTGCTGATCTGAGAGCAGAGATTGCTCGTCTCCAAGAGGAGTTGGAAAATGAAATCACTGATCATCAGATTGCAATCCAACAATTCAGTGCTCTAACTCAGGAAAGGGACGAGTATGCAGCGGCTCATGATGCGGAAATCACTCGTCGAATGGTGACCATGCCCATTTTTGATAAAGAAAACGGGATGGAAGAGGCCAGGAGGAGAGTGATGGCTTCTCGCGAAGAACGGCTGCAAGTTCTGAAGCAGCAAATTGATAATCTAAAAATGCCTCCATCTCAATAGAAAGAACATTTTTGTATCTTTTTGTCTTTTTTGTGGTACATATGTTTTGTAATGTCTCAAATTTTGATTAATAAAAGAAATTTTTATTGTGGCTCTATCATTCATTGCATATCTTTTTCAGATATAAATAATAGAGATAGAAAATAAATTCAGAGGTACATGACATGATATATTTCTGGATTTTTTAGAAAATAATTATATTCATTATATCTGTTCAGAGGTAATATGGACGTGGCAGAATATAATTTATTGAATATCATTATTTCAGTAGACAACTCAATCAGGGATGACAAGTTGCTGATGTGGATGATGAACGATAATGAATCGTCAAAATGTGTGAACAAAATGAATCGTCGGGACGAACGGGTAAACCGTCAAATGGTGGAATGAACGGACCAACCGTCAAAGGGATGGTAATGAACGGACAAACCGTCAAATGATGATGATGAATGAACAGACGAACCATCAGAGGAATATGAACGGATGAACCGTCAATGTAATAAATGAACGGGTGAACCGTCGGATGAATATAAACGGATGAACCGTCGGATGAATGTAAAATGAACGGATGAACTGTCGGGTGGTAAATAAATGAACGGATGAACCGTCGGATGAATTGAAATGAACGGACGAACCGTCAGATGAATGTGAATGAATGAACCATCAATGTAATGAATGGGCAAACCGTCAAATAATTTTAATGAACGGACGAACCGTCGGATGAACATGTCATTTCGTTGTTTGGAGAATCTCTGCCTATAAATAGAACAGAAATCTGACAGGAATGAGCACTTCTACTTTTCAACATAAAGATGTCGTCTGGAGATGCATCCAAGAAAATTGAACTCGCCTCGAAGGTTGAGGCGGGCACCGAAGGACGTCCTGCTGATCTAGTTCAGCCAAAGCAGGCAGGAGTAGGCGAAGGTTCGTCTGCACCCAAACCACCGCGGGATATTCTGGACTTCCTACTTAAACCAGGAGAGACTGAAGAGGAGGAGGCCATGAAGATGGATTCTTGTAAATTCCTGGTGGGTTCCAGCAAAAAGGTTCTTGGTTCTTTTGCTGACCGTGTCTTTGAGAAGGACGGTAGTGGTCCGCGTCCCAATGTCAAAAAGGATGATAGTGACCTTTCTTGATATTATGTAACATCATTTATGATGAAATAAAAATCAAACTTTATTTATGAATTGTCTGATCATATTTATATAAAATCTCTATTACATTTATATATAGTATTTGTTGAGAAATTTGCCATTGATAGGCATCATAGCAACTCGACCATCTAACTCTGCGAGTTGATAGGCTCCATTTGCAAAGACTTTGCTGACAACATAAGGCCCTTCCCACTTTGCGTCGAATTGCCTTTTCTCATATGAGTCATAGTCATAGGACGTCTGACCGTTAGAACAAGTTCTCCTTGTTAAAAGGCTCTGACTTTAACTTTACGGTTAAAAGTCTTCGAGATGCGGGCTTGGTATAACTCAATGTACTGTTGTGCCATCAATCGCTTCTCGTCAAGTGCCTCTAATTCTTGAAGTCGAAGAAGATCATTATTCTCCGTTGTGAGCTCGTTAGCAGTAGCAATCCTTAAAGAAGGAATTTGTAGTTCCAAAGGAAGAACAGCTTCACAGCCATACACCAGAGAGAAAGGTGTAAAGCCTGTGGGATTGTGGACCATAGTACGGTAGGCCCATAGACATTCACCAAGTTTCTCACTCCAATTCCGTTTGTTAGTAGATACAAACTTCTTAAGGAGCTTGATAATGGTTTTATTGAAAGCTTCAGCTAATCCATTAGCGGCAGGATTGTAGGCTGTAGAAGCGACATTGTCAATTAGATGATCATCACAGAATCTTGTAAATTTCTGGCTGATAAATTGTGGTCCATTATCGTGAATGAGCCTTCGAGGTACACCAAATCTGCAGATGACAAGGTGTTTAACGAAGTTGATGACGCTACTGGTCTTGACTTAGCCAACGGTATAGCTTCAGCCCACTTTGAAAAGTAGTCGGTTATTGCTAATATGAACCGATGTCCTCTAGAAGAAGGAGGATTAATGGGACCTATAATATCCATGCCCCAAGCTTCAAAAGGCCAGGAAGCAGCAGTCGGATGTAGGAATTCCGAAGGTTGATGTATGAAATCTGCATAAATTTGACAAGCACGACACTTTCTTGCGTATTCAATGGCGTCTGATACCATAGAGGGCCAATAGTAACCCATTCGTCGAATACGATCCTGTAGCTTAGGACCAGGTTGATGTGCTCCGCAGACACCGTCGTGAGCTTCACGCAACACTTGTTTTGCTTCATCACCAGCGAGACAGCGCAAGAGAAGACCGTCGTAAGTCCTCCGATAAAGAGTTTTGGTAGTTTGATTGTAGTAGAATCGAAGAGATCGCCGACGAATACTTGTAGCCTCCTTGACATCTTCAGGGAGTATGTCGTGAACCACGAAGTCGATGAAAGGAATTCTCTAATCTTCGTCGATAACATTGACTTCAACAAGGTTGCTGAACTCAATATTATGATTATTTTCAATGCAAAACAACTCGCGATTAGAGACAATCACCACTTGCTGTCTTTTGATAGGAATAGCTAGGACAGCTGCAAGGTTGGCCAAGGCATCTGCTTCGGTATTGCAAGCTCGACGAACATAGTCGATGAAGAAAGCTTTGAATGATGTAGCCATGTTGATTGCCGCTTCATGATAAGGCACCAGATCTTGATGGCGAACTTCATAGGTTCCTCTAACCTGGTTGACAACCAATTTAGAATCACTGTAGACTTCGAGATATTCGACATCCAATTGTTTGGCTAACTGAAGGCCGTTGAGTAGAGCGTTGTACTCTGCTACGTTGTTGGAACAAGGTTCATCTAGAGAGTAAACTCTTTGTATAGTTGACCCGTCTGGAGAAACAAGAACAACTCCAACTCCTGCTACAATGGCACCGTTTGGTCCAATCATGGATGCACCATCAAAGAATAGATGCCATGTAGGAAATTATTCAAAACCATATTTGATTCTAATGTCTCGTCTGGAATTTTATCGTAAAGTTTGGATGTTTCTGGTACAGGATGAGCTGCTAAGAAATCCGCCAACGCTTGACCTTTGACAGATTTTTGAGGAACATATACCATGTCATATTGGGCTAACAGAATGGCCCATGTAGCCAGCCGAGAATTGAGCGTGCTGGGCTTCTTCATGAGTACCCGAAGAGGATTAACTCGGGATATGACATGAATAGTTTGGCCAATGATGTAGTGCCGAGTCTTTTGGACAACGAACATAAGAGCTAGACATTCTTTTTCGACTGGACTATAACGATGTTCAGCACCAATCATAGTACGGCTGAGATAGTAGATGGCCTGTTCATGGCCTTCTTTGTTCTTTTGGGCAAGTAAAGCACCCAATGAATGGTCCATAGCACGGACATACATTAAGAATGGTATGCCGGAGATTGGTGGCACCAAGACTGGTGGATTCATGAGATATCTTTTGATGTCGTCGAATGCTTGTTGACATTCTTCGGTCCAAATGAAAGATACACCCTTCTTCATTAGTTGAGTGAATGGTCTGCAGCGTCCAGACAAGTTCGAAATGAACCTCCTCATGTACGCAAGTCGACCTTGGAATCCTCGTAGCTCTTTTAGGTTGCGTGGAGGACGCATCTCTTGAATGGCTTTGATCTTCTCGGGATCCGCGTGTATACCCTTAGAGGTAATGACGAAGCCAAGAAACTTGCCACTAGAGACACCCAAGAATGACTTGGTGGGATTCATCTTGAGTTGATGTTGGCGCATGGGATTAAAGATTGTTCTCAAATCTTGGATATGATCTTCTTTTAGATGGCTTTTGACGGCGATATCGTCAACATAACATTCGACAGTTTTGCGAAGATGATCTCGAAAGATAGTACTCATAGCCCGTTGGTAAGTTGCACCAGCGTTCTTGAGACCGAATGGCATCACTGTATAGCAATAGACTCCACGAGGAGTGCGGAAAAAAGTGTGTTTTTTATCTTCGGGATTCATCCGAATTTGATTATATCCAGAGAATCCATCCATGAAAGATATTCGCTCTAATCCACAGGTGTTGTCAATCATGACGTCCGTGATAGGAAGAGGAAATTCATCTTTTGGGCATGCTTCATTAAGATCTTGGAAGTCGATGCAGACTCAAACTTTGCTGGTTTTCTTCAGAACTGGAACAACGTTGGCCACCCAATCAGGATGTTTTTCTTCTCGAATAAAGCCACAAGCGATGAGCTTCTTAACTTCATCATCGATCGCATCCATCATTTCTGGTTTGAAGCGTCGTTGCTGTTGTTTGACTGGTTTTGCATTGGGCAAAATGTTCAGTTTGTGAGTAGCAACTTTGGGATCTAGACCTGGCATGTCTTTATATCTCCAGGCAAAGATATCAATGTATTCTTTTATAAGAAGAATCAACTCTTGTTTGTCTGCTTCGGGAAGATTTTTGCTAATGAATATTGGACGAGGTGATTCGCTTTCTCCTACATTAATTTGAACTAATTGATCTTCGGTAGGAGGTTCTCTTTGTTCGAATCGGAGTACCCATTGATTGTCCATTTATTGAGCCCAAGGATCTGTTTCGAGATTTTCTTCAATATCTTCGTCATAGCCTTCTGGAAGTTCAACGGAGACCATGTTAGAAGATACAATCACTCGGTGGACTTCACCAATACTGGTGTCAGAATCCCAAGATCTGGAGTCAGAAGAATTAGAACGTTCTTCGTTATCAGAGTCAGAGACTGCTGGGGATAGTATCGGAGGAGAAGCATATCCGAGACCTCTTTTGGTCCTGCTGTAGTACATTTCTGACTTTCCTTTCGGAACAATCGTACGGATAGGAGTTCGTCTACCTTTACCGTAGTTGAGACCACTCTTGAAGTCATAACCCATCTTTCGAATGATATCTTTTGATTGTTGACTGTAACGACGGAGTTAAAGATGTCCTGTATCGTTACTCTTGCTTTCCTTCGTATAGCTGAATTGTTGTTCTGGTCCTTTACTAAAAAGTATTGGACTTTCGCCTTTTTGTCGAGAAGGGATTATACGATAAGAATCATTTGGATCTTCAAAAGAGACTTCTATTTGAAGAGATTGTACAACTCCCATTGTAAACGATTGGAAGCTATCTAACATATCCAAATAACATTTAGTATGATAAATGACATCAGTATACTGGAAAGTAGATGTTTTTTCATTGATCTGTACATTCGTATTTACAGCAGGACCTTTAGCCTTAGCAGGCTTGGTCAGATTGATTACAAGAGGGGGAAAAGAAGAACGTGGAGGTGGCTTGTTACGACGGAGGTCAATAACAAGTGGCTCAGAGGAGGTGAGCTCCCTTTTATCCTTGTTATGAGTTAAATCAATAACAAGTGGCTCGGAAGAAGTGAGCTGCTTTTTGTTCTTGTTATGACGTAAGTCGATAATAAGTGGCTCAGAAGAGGTAAGCTCCATTTGACTATCATCCGTTGATTGCTTCTGGACTGGCAAGTGAATAGCCAGTGGCTTAGAGGACTGAGGATGAGAGACTCGCCCTTTAACTAGTATGATAAGAGTGTCTTTAGGCATTGTTTCTGATTCCTCTTCGGTATCTAAAGCCAAGACAACCTTCATAAACTTGTCTTTATACATACGAGCGTCGTTGCAATATGCTTCAATACCTTTGAAAGGATAGAGATCAGCAACCTCCTTTTGCACCTCTCTATTGTCATCAACGTACTTAAAACATTTATGAAGAGTTGATGGAACAATGTTGTGCTCATGTAGGAATGGTCTCCCTAACAAAGCATTGTAAGAACGACCATGATTTTCGATGATATAGAAGGTCACCTTTGTGCGAAGATTGCCTATTTGGAGTTTTAGGCGAATCTTGCCCAGAGGTTCACTCCTTCTCTGATTGAATCCAAGGATGGTGGTAATTGTACTGGAGAGACTATGTACAGGGATCTTCAGAGCATCGAGCATTGTCTTTGGCATAATGCTGAGAGCAGACCCAGGATCTATAAGGATACGATCGACCTTCATTGAATCTACATACCCTGTATAGTACAAAGGACGGTCATGTCTGTTGTCTTCCATTAACATGTCATCTTGTGTGAAAGTAATGTTTGGAATCAATTCTAAAATACTATGACAGTGAAGGCAAGAGACTGGCTCTGCTTTAGGCTTTTTCAAAAGAGCTAGACAGGTTTCAGCTTGCATGAGAGCTTCACTCAGAGTCTCTCGAGTCTCTTTAGAAAGACGCAAGAGCTAAAAGATGGACAACCGAGCCGGTGTATTGGCTAACTGAGCCAATATATCAAAGTTGTAAGACTTCTCAAGTCCTGTAGGAGATGACTTCTTCAAGGGTTTGTCGAAGCAGACTTGTTGTTTGCCTTTATTAACTGCAGTCGGCTTGGGAGGAATGGGTACTACAACTGGAGAAGGTGTAGAAGAAATATCCTTAGTGGAAACAGGCTGTGCTGTAGCAGGTTCAGAAGAAGAGGCAGGATTCTCTTGAGTTTCAGGATATTCCTTCAAGTAGGCTTTTCCTGATCTGGTGCCTAGCAAGATTTTTTCATCAACTATGGGGTCAAAAGACACCATATTGCAAGTCTTTGTTTTGCCTTTGGAGCGGTCTTTCTTTTTGGAGGAAGAAGAAACCTCGAACTCTAAAGCAAGATCAGGATGAATCCACATAATCTCGCCGTTGTTAAGAAACAAAGGAACAAGACCTTCACTGGGTGGAGGCGGGAGATTCTCAATCTCAAGAGTAGCTTTGGGAATAGGGATGACGCCATGTTGCACCATCTGTGGAGGGAAGTCACCAAACTGGACTGAAACCATGTTTGCGGTAACATTCTTTTCATCTTGCTGCAAAGTAACAACACCAGCATTGACAAGCTCTTGAATTTTACCCTTGAGCACGTAGCATGCTCGAGTAGGATGCCCAATGAATTTGTGATAGACACAATATTTAGGATGATCTGTCTTACCAACTTCATCAGGTTTCTTTGGATTTGGGAGCTGAATCTTGTTGCTTTTGATTAAGCAATCAAAGATACTTGCAATGTCATTCTCGTCGAAGGAATACTCTACTTTCGGATGAGGTTCCCTTGGTTGAGGTGCAGATGGAGTGGAAGAAGACGTAGGTGGAGCTACCTTAACAGCCAGAGACTCTTTGCTTTTCAAGTTGATATTCAAAGTCTCTTTGTTCTTGCGATTGTTCTGGCGATTACCGCCACTTGATGTCTGATGCTCATCCCGATCGGGGTTAGACATTTGTACCCCTAGCTGTTTGAATTTGTCAGCGCTAACTTCAGCAGCTTTAGCGTTGACAATGAAGGATGGCCAGTCTTGGAATTGAGTTGATCCAGTCCACATACTGATGATAGAAAAAAGATTTGCCTTGCAAGTATCAATAGTGACAGCAGCTGGAGTCCCTGGAGGCATCTTCAAGGCTTCTCGGCGGAACCTTTCAATAAAACTTTCAGCAGTCTCATTATGTCTTTGCTTGATTTTATTAAGGGCTGACATAGTCATGTCATTGATTCCCTCGTAAAATCGTTCTAAGAAGATTTGTTTGAGACCCGAGAAGGAAGTGATACAACCATCGGGCAAGCTTCTATACCAATCGTATGCGACGCCAGCTAAACAGCCGACGAATACTCTGGTAAGAAGAGCGTCATTTGGTTGGAGTTGAACGGTCATTACCTCAAAATGATTGATGAATTGGCTAGAGGAAGTGCTGCCATCAAACAAAGAGATCGTCGGAATCTTGTACTTTAGAGGAAATGGGACTTCTTTCCATTCAACTGGGTAGGGCTGCTTGATCCCCAGTCTCTGTAAGTTGTCTTTCTCTTTGAAAGCCTCGAACTGAGTGCGTAAGAGTTTGACAGCTTCGTTGGCGTCTTCAGATGACGAAGAAGGAGCAGGTTGAGTCAGAGTGGTAGGAGGAGGAACAGCATGGTAAGTACCATCCTCAGCACAAGATTGACCGGGTATAGGTTGAACTTGTACAGAGGGTATTTGAGGAGATACTACTCCCAGCCCAGGATTGACGGGTACCGATGATGCTATAATTTCAGGACTTACAATAGGTACAGTCAGTGGTGTGGCATGTTGTGCCACAATGATAGAATGCATACTAGCAACCATTTCAGCCATGGTTTTCAACTTGTCTTCTAGTACAGCGATTCGCTGTTCTTGATTTGCTGAAGCTGAAGCATCTGGATCATCAGTGACAACATAAACAGTCACTTCTCTTGTTACAGTGGAGGACACTGTCTGTTCAGAGTTTTTGCTATATGCATCATAATCAGAGAAAGAGTCATCTCCTGAATGTGAAGTAGGAAGAAAACTAGAAGGATCTTGAAGAAGATTCCTTTGACCGATTGTATCTCGGTTTCTGGATCGGGTATGTCGAAATACTCCTTCAGAAGATTCTTGGAGTAATTCCAAATACCGCTGACTTGGCTTGCGAGGTTTGCCATGCTTAGAGCATTTCCTACCCCCAGTGTCTCGGGAAGTCATGTTGACAGAAGCGTACAACACTTCTTCATCCTCTGACATAGGTTCAGATTTTGCAAAAGTCAAACGATCGAAGACAGATCATTTTGTTGTTTGACAACAACATTGGATTATGACTTTGTGATTGCAATGATGATCAGATGATGGAACTGGAGGTGTTGAGATGTTATCCCGCTTTTGTCTAAGATGTTCTCGGAGATCAAAATTTTGAAGGATCTGTTCTTTGACAATATTCGGAACATGGTTCCAGTTCTTCAGATGTTTTGTCCCTTGAGTGTACAAGGAAGTGCTCACTTCATTGGCATAGATGTCGGGATTTTTGACCCTGGAAGTTTGCCTCTGATGATGTTTGGTCTTCGGCATTGGCTTTTTGTGTTTCACCGAAGCTGGTCTGTTGAGATAAGTTCTTAGATCAGCAAATTCACCTCCAGGGGTTTCTGTTTGAGACACCAGTAATTTTTCTTGTCTTGATTGGGATATTTTGAGAGTTGGGAGATCTTGGAACTCTGCTACCGGGGTAGGCAGAATACCTCTTTGATCAGTACAAGTTCTCTTGTCATGAAGGAAAAAAGAATCCTTGTTTGATAGAGTTCTAGTACTGACTGGGGCCGAAGCACGTTCAGGTTGATCTTCTACGGTAAAGACCGAAGAAGATCGAGAAAAGACCAGAGGGCCTTTTCCTTTGTTTTGTGAAGAAGGGTTAGCTAAAGAGCGTTTCCCCCTGTTATCTTCCAAGTCATGTGACAAGAAAGTTTGAGAAAAGACCAACGGGCCTTTTTCTTTGTTTTGAGGAGGAAGAGGAATAGCCAAAGGACTACCCCCAGTGGATTGCACAGGAGCAACAGTGTGTTTGAGAGGAGGAGCAGAGCTTTTCCCTTTGCTATGAGAAGAAGAGAGTTTAGCCAAAAGGCTGTCACTCTTGGATTGCGCAGGCATGCTTTGCGTATGGGTTGATGGTGCACTGGTTCTGGCCATAGAGACTGTGGTTTGCGTATCAGGAGTTCTTGGCACAGAATGCTTAGGGTACACTCTGGTTGCTGTAGTGTTGGTTTGTGCAGGAAAATTGGCAGCCAACTGTGCTAGAGGCAGAGGGGCTTTACACTTAGTCATGGCAGCATATGAAGTCTTTTGTGTACTGGCCAGAGCAGACTGCACAGCAATGGCAGAGGCAGATTGTGCAGCAGACTTAATGACAGAAGCTTTGGACTGCGCAGCAGTCTTGGTGGCAGACTGCGTAGGAGTCTGGCTGGTAGACTGCGCAACAGTCTGTAGAGTAGACTGCGCTACAGATTGCGCAGCAGCCTGGATGGCAGAACTGCCAGATTGTGCAGCAGTCTTGGGGACCCACACTGGGCACACTTTGCTCGTAGCAGAACTTGTTGCAGTACGAGGGGTGGTCCTGGAGTTGATCATGGCTTCGTAGGCTGTCTGGTTGATCTTCACAAAGAGTGTCTTCTGCGTCTTCCCGATAGACGCTACGTCACATTGAGTTGTCACTTCCTCGTCGGAGGAGAAAGTCGTCCCCAACAGAGTCGCTATTTTGTTTGCAAAAACAAAAGTGTAGAACTTTATTGAAACAAACTTTGTAAAGATTACAAGAATTCTGGGAAAGTAAAATTGTAGGAATCCAATCTTGATGACGATTGCTTTATCCCTTGGACGATGTGAACTTTGAAGATGATAGCCTCGGAAGAATGTAGCAGCACTTGGGCAAGAACTCCTGGACTCTCTGAACTTTAATGTCTGATCTCTCTATGATCTGATCTCCATGAATGAAGACTTGAAACTATTTATAGAGTTCTAGAAATAACTAACTTTTAGTTATTCTGGACTGCGCATGATGGATTGCGCATGGATTGGATTGCGCAACAGTGGACTGCACAGGCAGTTGTTGGATCATGGGCCAACTGTCTTGGACACATGGCATTTTTTGATTGAAATGCGCACGATCGTGCGTAGACAGTTGCCACGTAGTGAGCAATTGATGGCATGAGTGCCACATGTACTTTATCAATTATCATGAAAGAGTGCGCAACCTGAATTGCACAGGCATTGGATTGCGCAGGCATGGACTACGTACAGAGTAGTTGACCGATTGCGCTGCCAGCTGTCCAGCCGTTCTCGAGCGCTGTGCGGCGCAATAAACGAACAGTCTCCTCGTTCTTCGTGCTGTCAGCTGTCAGAAGATTTGATTGTGTCAGGTGATGATGACATTGCCACGTCAGCTTGTGCGCTTGAGAGTGTGTGCAGTCTTATCTGCACAGTCTGTATGATGCGCAATCTAATGTCTGTGCAGTTTATTTGAAAGTCGAATTTCTTGCTTTCCTGATTTTGTTGATGTGTGCAACTTGATTTGTTAGGACCTACAGGTACCCCTGACCGTGGTACTCAGGGGTCCCTGTCCTAGATATGATGCAAGACAGTACTGGTTCATTTATACATACACAATCGTCCATGGTGTCCAGGCCATTCATTCTTGTCATGTCATGCTAGCCGTCGCAACAGCTTTCAATAGTTCCCATTATGCTTGCTTGTCAAGTCATGTCATGTTTTTACTTCATACCATGCCGTGTACAATTATCATATCATACATATTAAGTAAATTCGTGATTATCAAGAGCAAGGTGAGATAGCTCTACGCGAGCCAGGGCGCATACGGGTGGGGTTTTACGCGAGACAGGGCTTTACGCTAGCAAGCCGTGGGCAAGCGAGGCTCTACGCGAGTGAAACTCTACGCGAGTGAAACACTCGAGCAAGACTTTATGCACGTGAGAGTCCGCGCAAGCCAGGGTTTTATGCGAGCACAATTTTACGCGAGCGGAAGGGCCCCGAGCGTAAAATTCGAAGGAACTCGGCGTAGAACCGAGTAAGCTAGCACGCAAATACGTGTACGTAAAAGGCTGAATAATACGCTGTCACGTGAAACGTGGGTGTAAAGGCTAAACACTACGCTAACACGTTAGAACGTGTGCGTAAAACTTCATCTTCTCCCTATGGCCAAGACAAGTAGGCATAAAAGCTCACGAACTCAAGCAAGCCCCATCTCGGTCAAGTCTCGATGAAATCCAACCATTCTAGAGCCAAACTTGCGTGAAATCGAAATCCCTACTACATGGAACTCTCTACAACCAAGTTTTTGAAGATCAAAACCATGAAGATAAAAAGGCTAAAACTTAGATCTACATAAAATGAGCCATGGAATTCGAAAATGCTAAATACTAAAGTGACTTAAAATCTCATGAGGAAGACAATGGAACAACAAAATCTGAGTTCCTCCATGAAGCAAGTTGAACTTGCCTAAGCCTCTCTCTGGTCGGTGGAGAGAGTTAATGGAGGAAGAAGAAGAGTAAATAAAGAAGTGAATGAAGAGAGAGAGCAGGTTGTTGGGATTAGTAAATGATGGAGGATGGTAGGTAGGGGTTTGCATTCCAACCCAAACCGAAGCAACCAAGTCGAACCCAACCGAACCCAATGCATGCCAGAACCATGAAATGTTAACTAACTCATGCCAATACAGAACCCAAAGCTAGCCAATCAGGACAAGTCTATATACAGGTCCGAGATTATGTACACGTATAACAAAATATGTAATACGAACTACAGGCATTATATATGCACTTTAGATTTCGTATAGAGAACCCAAAGTCCAGTACTCATGTAGATAGGTAATATATAGAATATTCCCAGAGCACGATGAAGACTCTCCCCTCCCAATGTAACCTCACGTCTCATGTACACGACGTCTCATGTCCATAACACACAAGATCATGACCTCTAACTAATGCAATGAGTCATAATAATATATATGTTATATACCTATCTCATATCATGTATCCTATAAGCCTACACAGAATCACCATGAATACCTCAAGAATGATTCTGTTACATGTAATAGTGTCAAGTGTCCTACGGTCTGTCGTGCCCAGGATACAAGCACGTATCATGGGTTCGTGGTAACGACTCTCTAACTGACGATACCCGACTCCGCGGACGGATATAGGCACCCGAACCTTATTCGGACACTAAGTATCGTCTCACGGCCCTAGGGTAGACACACACACCAATCCTATCAAATAGCTATAGTAACTAAATACTAATAAATATAGCAAGAACTGAGATACATGATGGCAAGGTACACTTGCCTGTTGCCTGCTGCCTGCTGCGGTGTCGCCTGACTGATGTCTTCAGTTGGAGGTACAACAGATCCAAGTTGTCCAATTATAACACATTCTAATCAATGCACACAATCTAATTCAATTAATATAAAAAAATGTGCTCATTTGCACAACATCAACTAGTATGGTGAATTTCATGCCAATGATCCAACAGTTGTGTGACCTTCGACAACGTGCTAATAACCATGTACCATGCTACTTTCTATTACGTCATGTGGGTCTCGAACATCATGTTATCACACGTACATTTAGGCATTTATATGATTCCAATACATGTAATCATAAACATACGTAGATACGACACGATGTCCCAAATTCACGACGATGCTAAACGATACTTCGAACATGCATGTAGCCTCTCAAACACGCATGTCGACAACAAATAAAACGGAAATTAATATAAATTAATTTCTGGAATTTATATTTATTTAGAAAAAAATACTAAAATGTTTGTCATTGCATATATAATGTTTCGTTGCATATCGACTAGGTGTTTTAGCTACTTGACAACTAGTTTGTGCATGCAAAGTTGCCAACTTATGTAAAAATAAATCATTTAATATATAAAATATAATAATTTATATTCTAAAATATAAATTAAAACTATTTATAAATATTATTTGATGATAATATATACAAGAAATAATTATCTAGTTATTATGTCTAATTAATGACACAATATGGCCAACATACCTATTTATTTGGAACCAATTATAATAGAAAAATTAATATTTTAATTCTGAAATAATATTTGAAAAAAATTCAAGCATATCATATTTATTTTATATACTAAAATTTAGCTAGCCATTTAGCAAATTCAATTAATCTCACTAGGTTGTCCAATTTCGGTTGATTCGGACTAGATAAAATCTTGAAAATATAACACTTTATATTCTGAAATTAATAAAATTATAAATAATATTCAGAATATATTACCATAGAATTTAAGATTCTTAACCATCGAATTTTAGTAGGACAAATAGGACATAAATCTATACAAGTTCTATTTTGAGAACCAATGATTACGGTGACAAAAATAATGAAGTTGCAAGCAAATATATACATAAAATTTTATGAGATGAAGTTTGGACATAGTAAGATGTTGTAGAAGAGTGTTAGGAACATTACCAAGGGATTAGTTGCTGCCATGGGGTCTCCTAAGGGTGCGCGAACAGCAGTGCACCGAATTCAGTTTCAGCCTGAACATCTCTGATGGAGGGGCTATTTTGAGGGCGTTAGAGTGATTTTTGCAGAAAAATTTGTGAATATAAAATGGTTAGAACAGAGTGAGGAAGAAGCATACTGAATTTGTGAGAGAAATACTTACTGTAGAGAGAGATATGGCCGGAATGGTGGAGACTAGTTGAATTCGGATTCAGCCCGGGTAGGAGTGGAAAGATGGTTGTTAGGGAAAAAATTGATGAGGATTTTGGAGATGGTTTGTGAAGAGAAAATATTATGAAGTGCGTTAGGAAGAAGTTTTGTTCATATGCTACGAGGTAATAAGGTGAGGAGAAGTCTATATATAGCCAACCATTAAGGGGGAGGTGAAGGGTTGAGTGGAGAGTTAACGGTTGGGAGTTTTTTGTAGGTTATGGAAAGGGAATGGTTAAGGGTGCTTGGAGATTATGGAAGATGAATAAGTGGAAAGGATTGGATACCCATTTAGTGTACTTGACAACACTTGAGTCCAACCTATAGTGGTTAAGTGGTGAGTTAATGGTTGGGCCAAGTCCAAAGTATATAGGGCTGAAATTATTTCTAGTAGGTTAAGTGTTAGGGTTTTGATGTCATATCATTATGTTTGGTGTTTTGTAGAGAGGATAATAGTATATAATGTTTGGTATGAACCATGTGGAGGTATGGGGATATTTGGGTTGAGTTTGGACTAGCTAAGTCAACTGGTAGCTCAATAGGACTAGAGATTATGTCATTAGGATTTACAATAAATAAAAAATGTAAAAGTCTAATTTGTCTTAAAATATAAATTATATTAATTATTCAAATTAAAAAAATATATCCAAAAATTCAGGAAGCTTACAATCTACCCACCTTAGAAAATTTTGTCCTCGAAATTAAAACTATAACTAGAACACTATAAAGTTATAGCACTAAAGTTAGTTTTAGAATCTTACCAGAATCCTCGAATAAATGCGGATAGTGCTCCCTCATGGAATCTTATCGTTCCCAAGTAGATTATCTAGGGGAATGGTGCTTCCATGCAACCCGAACTAACCTAATCTTCTACCCTCTATGCGTCTTCTTGCTGGTATCCAATATTTCAACTAACTGCTCCTCATATGCTAAACTGGGTTCCACTATGATCTCAGAATGATTAACCGCATGACTGGGGTCAGTCACATATCTCCTCAACTGTGAGACATGAAATACATCACGTACTCCCTCCAAAGATGAGAGTAATGCAAGACGAAATGCCACTTCTCCAACACGCTCTCTAAAATCGAGATGTTACTAATCTAGAGGTAAGGATTCAAACTTGGCTATTAAACCTCTATCTATATCTAACCATGCATAGAGATAGAAAAATCACAATCCCTCTGTAACTCTGTCAATCCTTCAAATCTATACTATATTCCTATTGGTTGCATCACTAACTTCTATAGTAGTTCAATTTGCGATCCACCCCTTCTATTCATAAGCAATTCTTACAAGTATGCCTACCCATTGATTCCTAACTGCAAGGTAAAGGTCGAGGCTGAACTAGACAGCCAAATAAAGCTATTGGTCATCCTTATAATCATGGACTTCCATAAGTCATTTTAAGACTAGGCTTACCATGTATAGAGATGGTTGTCTTTTCTAACACATATATTCTTACTCTATTCATATACCATCCTAATAATAATTTCTCTAGTACTTCTATCATAGGCCTATCTTAGGCAAAAGATAGCAGGATTTGGTCTAATGGTTCCATGGTTGCTTGTTAGGGTTAGGCTTTATACTGAACTATATTCTAACTTATTCTTTGCGAAAGTATCTATGAAATTCTACCCACCTTAATTATTTACCTAATCCTGTAATCCTGGATTCCTCTCTCCTTTGTTTTTTAGAATAATGGCTCTATACAAGCTTAGCCTTAAATGCATGGCTTACCAAACCATTTTATTCATACCAAAAGTCTCTAATATATCATATCTAGTTGGACATGTTTAGGAATACCTATCATTCGACTAAGAGCGATTTTCTACCAAACTAAAACTCATAGAAAATAGATTACCACCATTATAGATTACCCTCTTATAAAATATTTTACCAATATAATTTTTATCCTACGATAAAATATAATCAAATCTACCTTCACTAGTCCTGGTACTGATGGGACACCTTGTTCATCAAACACATAACTATAGCAGGCACATTCATCGATCCAAAAGTTTCAACAATCTTGTAGTTGTCGTGAAGAAATCTGAATGCTGTCCTTGGAGTATCCTCTTTCCGTACCGTCACCTGATGGTGTCCTGATCTCAATACCTTCGCTCCTATCAGGTGGTTGAACCGGTTGATGGAGAACTATACTTCGAGTCACCAGAACGATATTGGGCTTCAATGATCAATCTGCCTGGAGATGATGCTCCCCTACACATTTTAAAATATAAACTATCTATCAAAATTTTTCTAAGGATGAGACTAGCTAACCTTTAATGTTATGTTCTAACTTATACTACATTAGAGGTCATATATATTGATTCCAACCAGTTCACCCACTTCTGTGGCTTGGATTTTCTCCAATCGTCACTCCTGGCAATATTTTTTTTTATGCTAGGTCCTAACCATCCTTAATCTTTTATAGTTCTTCAATCTGTATATAGTGCTGCTCCTATGATCCTTCATCTTTATACCCCTATGTGTATTTTATTCCAATACAATTATTGTAACTATAAGTCCTTTGGCGTTCCTATCTAACCTGTATCGATGAAGGATTTTATTATGCATACGACTTCTTGTCTACTTAAGATAAGATTTCTAATCCTACTCTCAAGTGTTATTTACAGAGGTTAGGATTGCGATAAATCGTTCCTTAATCACATTATCCCATTTTCCTATAGGTTATCAAATTTTCTTATTAATATGGTTAACAACCCACCCTTTTAAATTAAAGGAAGCCATGCAATGCCTACAGGTACGCTTAATCTTTTTATACTTATTTACTAGGCAGTGGACAAGCTTATATATAATACCTTAACAACCACTTACCTTTTGACTAATCTTCTAGTCATGGTTGTTAATAGGTCCTTTCAAGCTATTCCTCCTATGTATAGGGGTATATCCAGTCTAACACTGTACTCGCCATTAAACAACAAATATTCTTAGATCCACACCATGGCACAACCTATCATCAAGCATCATTTTGACTCACTCCTTCGATAGGAATCTCCCTAGTGAAGATCCTTCAGGTTACTGTCCAAGGTAACTTTATTTTCTACATATGCATACTATCATAACTTCTATATCCTTCAAATGAATAAAAAAAACCTTCTGCAACCATACAATGTCTATAAGGATTCATATCTATCTACTGTACCTCATCCTTTTCATATCAAGACTTTCGAATTCTTTCAACTATAGTCTTTCATGGGGGTGATCATATTCTAGTTAGGAAACCGTATCTAACACTAAAATTCTACTTCTTAGTCTTCCAACCACTCAATCTTTAGGATAGAGGAACATAACTTGCCTTCCTTACTAATCCCCAATTAAACTGTGCTATACCTCTACCCCCATCTCTATATAACAAATGTATCCTATTCTGTCTCCATCCACCATAGGTGAATAGTAGAAGAGTTGTAGTGAATTTCTCATAAGGTCTCTCGTTAAGGTTAACTAGCCTATAAAAATTCTAGATTGTCAGTCCGATCTACTTAGTTAATCTAAGTGAGATGTCTATCCAAATTCTTACCACCGTAGATAACTAATTTCCTTTATAAAACACTCTATCAATACCTTCTAGGCTATGATAGAACATAATCCAATTAGTTCATCAAGCACAAGTATTTGTCCTTTCGAAATAGGAATAGACGAGAGTCCAAGAAAAGGAGTTCAAAAAGGATGATCGACTTCAATTATGAGTTCCAAATGCGATGGATAAAACAAAAGGATTTTTAAAGCAATTGTGGATTGAGATCCTATTACAATATCCTATTGCAGGCTCGTTCGGTAGAGTAACGTAACCGAAACGATATACTCTAACCTGCATGGGCCACCATAAAAACATGTAACACCTCAGTCCCAAAATATGTAGGACTAGGAATATGTAACATGCCAGCTTCGCATTCGACCAGACTCTGGTCCGACTCGAATACGCATAAGCTGTGTTATAATGGACAAAATCTACACAATAAAACTATATCTATGTCTTAATCTACAATGAAATAAAACACAAGAAAGAGCCACAGGTGCTAAAGTCGGCCGCCCAATAACACAGGAACTCGAATAGACTCGAGAAAGAAATGAGTCTATAAAAACTAGGCTATGGTAGCAGAGGAGTAAGTAATATGATTAAATAACATACCTCGGTAGAAATGAAATAAGTACCTTATACCAATGCCCGCATATCAAGGCGGTTAGCCTCAGCATCTTTAGACAGGCTCCACAACCATTTAAGCTACAAAACTGGCAGGGAACTAGGTCCTCAGGGGGACATAATAAGGTACAAGAAACAACATGCCAAAAGTAAAACAGTATAATGCCACATACTCAATGATAAACTACTGTAACCATTTAAGTGATATGCAAATGAGAGTATGGTATTGTACCCCGGGCTGGAACTCACGGACTCATCCGTATGCTAGACAGTACCCTCTAGGCTCCGTGTGGGGGAACCCAATAAAGGATAGTATATGTAGATATATGCACTTTAGATTCCGTATTGAGAACCCAAAGTCCAGTACTCATGTAGATAGGTAATATATAGATATGCCCAGAGCACGATGAAGACTCTCCCCTCCCAATGTAACCTCACATCTCATGTCCATGATGTCTCATGTCCCTAACACGCAATATCATGACCTCTAACTAATGCAATGAGTCATAATAATATATATGTTATATACCTATCTCATATCATGTATCCTATAAGCCTACACAGAATCACCATGAATACCTCAAGAAGGATTTTGTTACATGTAATAGTGTCAAGTGTCCTACGGTCTGTCGTGCTCAGGATAGAAGCACGTACATGGGTTCGTGGTAACAACTCTCTAACTGACGATACCCGACTCCGCGGACGGATATCGGCACCCGAACCTTATTCGGACACTAAGTATCGTCTCATAGCCCTAGGGTAGACACACACACCAATCCTATCAAATAGCTATAGTAACTAAATACTAATAAATATAGCAAGAACTGAGATACATGATGGCAATGTACACTTGCCTATTGCCTGCTGCCTGTTGCGGTGTCGCCTGACTGATGTCTTCAGTTGGAGGTACAACAGATCCAAGTTGTCCTATTATAACTTATTCTAATCAATGCACACAATCTAATTCAATTAATATAAAAAGAATGTGATCATTTGCACAACGTCAACTAGTATGGTGAATTTCATACCAATGTTCCAACAGTTATGTGGCCTTCGACAACGTGCTAATAACCATGTACCATACAACTTTCTATTACGTCATGTGGGTCTCGAACATCATGTTATCACACGTACATTTAGGCATTTATATGATTCCAATACGTGTAATCCTAAACATACGTAGATACGACACGATGTCCCAAATTCACGACGATGTTAAACGATACTTCGAACATGCATGTAGCCTCTCAAACACGCATGTCGACAACAAATAAAACTAAAATTAATATGAATTAATTTCTGAAATTTATATTTATTAAGTAAAAAAATTCTAAAATATTTGACGTTGCATATTCAATGTTTCGTTGCATATCGACTAGGTGTTTTAGCAACTTGACACTAGTTTGTGCATGCAAAGTTGCCAACTTATGTAAAAATAAATCATTTAATATATAAATATTTTAATTTATATTCTAAATTATAAATTAAAACTATTTATAAACATTATTTGATGATAATATATACAAGAAATAATTATCTAGTTAGTATGTCTAATTAATGACACAATATGGCCAACATACCTATTTATTTGGAACCAATTATAAATAGAAAAATTAATATTTTAATTCTGAAATAATATTTGAAAATAATTCAAATATATCATATTTATTTTATATACTAAAATTAAGCTAGCCAGTTAGCACATTCAATTAATCTCACTAGGTTGTCCAATTTCGGTTGATTCGGACTAGATGAAATCTTGAAAATACAACACTTTATATTCTGAAATTAATAAAATTATAAATAATATTCAGAATATATTACCATAGAATTTAAGATTCTTAACCATCGAATTTCTGTAGGACAAATAGGACATAAATCTATACAAGTTCTATTTTGAGAATCAATGATTAGGGTGACAAATATAATGAAGTTGCAAGCAAATATATACATAAAATTTTATGAGATGAATTTTGGACATAGTGGGATGTTGTAGAAGAGTGTTAGGAACATTACCAAGGGATTAGTTGCTGCCATGGGGTCTTCTAAGGGTGCGCGAACAGTAGTGTACCGAATTCAGTTTCAGCCTGGACACCTCTGATGGAGGGGCTATTTTGAGGGAATTAGAGTGAGTTTTGCAGAAACGTTTGTGCATAGAAAATGTGAGAACAGAGTGAGGAATAAGCATACTAAATTTGAGAGAGAAATACTTACTGTAGAGAGAGATATGGCCAGAATGGTGGAGACTAGTTGAATTCGGATTCAGCCTGGGTAGGGATGGAAAGATGGTTATTTGGGGAAAAATTGATAAGGATTTTGGAGATGGTTTGTGAAGAGACAATATTATGAAGTGGGTTAGGAAGAAGTTTTGTTCAGATGCTATGAGGTAATAAGGTGAGGAGAAGTCTATATATGGCCAACCATTAAGGGGGAGGTGAAGGGTTGAGTGGAGAGTTAATGGTTGGGAATTTTTTTGTAGGTTATGGAAAGGGAATGGTTAAGGGTGCTTGGGGGTTATGGAAGATGAATAAGTGGAAAGGATTGGCTGCCCATTTAGTGTACTTGACCACACTTGAGTCCAACCTATAGTGGTTAAGTGGTGAGTTAATGGTTGGGTCAAGTCCAAAGTATATAGGGATGAAATTATTTCTAGTAGGTTATGTGTTAGGGTTTTGATGACATATCATTATGTTTGGTGTTTTGTAGAGAGGACAATAGTATATAATGTTTGGTATGAACCATGTGGAGGTATGGGGATATTTGGGTTGAGTTTGGACTAGCTAAGTCAACCGGTAGCTCAATAGGACTAGAGATTATGTCATTAGGATTTACAATAAATAAAAAATGTAAAAGTCTAATTTGTCTTAAAATACAAATTATATTAATTATTCACATTTAAAAAAATCCAAAAATTCAGGGAGCTTACAAATTCGGAAGAAGATAGGGAATATGATTAGTTACGATCAAGGGTTTATGATCGAAAGAAATTTCATAAATAATACATAAACTACTTTGGAAAACAATTTATAATATTAAGATTATATATTTTATTAGTTAAAATAAACTTAGATAAATATTTGAAAATTGAGAAAATTACTAAAACTCTGATTTTAAAATACATATAGGGCCAAGCCCAAAACTATATTTGTTATAGTCAAAATATTTAGATAGATAAATGAAAATCTTGAAACATGTTAGGGCTAGACTGAATTTGTCAAAATATAATAAATTTTAGGTTAAAACTGAATTTTAAAATAACATAAAATATTACTCATATATATATATATATATATATATATATATATATATATATATATATATATATATATAATATACTAGTACACATGTATATAGAAACTTACTAATCACAATTTAACATAACAATCAAAAACGTATAATGTCAAATTGAATTATATTAATGAAATATTTAACTATTACTCTCCATTTTAGAAGTAAATAATATATTATATAGAAGAATAATACTATTTGTCCCTCCAAATTGTACCTCCAAGCTGTCCCTCCTTACGTAGCAGCTGACGTGATATGTTAATGTGGCAGCTAACGTGGCAAATTTTAAAATTAAAATTAAAATTAAAATTAACATTAAGATTAATATTAAAATTAACAGAAAATTGTACGGTAAGCATTAAACTTTTAATTTATTTCGTAAAAGGAACTAAATTTACGAAAATTACAATGTGAGCATCGTTACGCCGTAAAATAGGGTGTCAAATTTTTACGCCCTAAATTTGGGCGTTAGAAATAAAGTAATGGAAGTAAATTGGCTATTAGAATGAATTAAACGGTTAATTATGTATGGATTTGAATGAATTAAACAGGATTAGGAGGTAAAATAGGCGCCCAAAAATGGGCGTTGTTTTCATGCAACAAAATGGCCGCCCATCTTTGGGGCATTTTTTCTTTTGTACGCCTACTTTTTGGGCGTATATTTTTTTTTGGCAACGGCTAATTTTTACAACGGCTGTGCAACGTATATATTTACCAACTATCTATTTGACAACGGCTATTCCAACGGCTAATTTTTACATATTGTGTATATATATTTTTCACCCTATAAAAAAAATTACACGCCCTTCTTTTGGGCGCCAAACAAAATATTACGCCCTTGTTTGGGGCACCATATATTAATTCTTGTTTTGGGTTTTAAGCGGGCGTGCTTAAGGAATGTGACCAAGTTAAATAACCGTTCAATATATTGACGCCTTAAATTAGGGCGTTTATTTTTTTTTATGCCCTATTTTAAGGCGCGACGATGCCCTCCTTACAATTTCCCCATACTTCGTTTCTTTTACGCAATTGTTTTAAACTTTTATGCTTCTGATGAAATTTTTTGTAAAATTAATGTTAACATTAACAGTAACATTAAATTAATATTATCTTTAAAATTAACAATAATATTAATATTAACATTAATATTAACATTAATTAATATTAACATTAATATTAACATTAACATTAATTAATATTAACATTAAATTAATATGGACAAATTTGGATAATTAACTTTTTGGGTTAGAATTTATCATGTCATCGGTCATGTCAGATGGCACATAATATTATTTAACATGTCATGTCAGCTGCCACATAAGGAGAAATATATTGGAGGGACAATTTGGAGGTACAAATAATATTACTCTATATAGAAAGTCAACAAAACATGGGAAAATCGAGGATGGAGATGAGTGTGCCAACGAGTGGGATTATTTAGGAAGTGAAGCAAAAGTAAGGAAAGAGAAGGTCAGATAGGGAAAGAGCAAGCAGAGACAAACGAGGAAGAATTAGAAGAATGAAGGAGGGAGAGAGAGTACAAAGAGAGCCAACAAAGAACGAGGGAGAGAGATGAGGAGCGCTCACCAACTTTTGGGCTGCTCGGCCATGGTGTGCCGGGAGTGGAGCGACCCTGATGGTGGTGGCTCGCGGGAAGGCTGCACCGGCTGTGGATAAGAAGGTCAGCCGGCGTCGGGTCGCCACGGGTTCTATAGCGACCAAAAATCGAGGCTGGCCGGGTCGAGGTCAAGGAAGGCACTGGAGGAGGACGTCGTATTCGAAGAGGCTGAGGGATGTCGGCGACGGCAAAGATCCGGACTAGGCAGCGTCGCACAGGCAAGCAAGGGAGACGTCGTGTTGTGGCGAGCGAGCGCGACGGTGGTCAGCCCATTGGCTAGGTACGTGGTGGTGGTATTTATTATTTGTGGCGGTGGTGGTGTATGTGGTGCCAGCAAGGAAAAGGTGGAGTGGTGAGGGCGGTCCTGGTGGTTTGGTCGGGTTGGTCCGATGAGCTGGGGCTGTCGGGTACAGGGGACTCAGGTTGGTTCGGCCTCTGGAGAGGAGGCAGCGGTAGTCGTCGAGTTTGTGATAGGACCATAGGCACAGAGGCGGACAGGCAAAGATGGGCACAGTTGGAGATTATTGTCAGGATGGTGCGGTGGGTTGGCCTGGGTGGCCGAATCTAGGGGTTGGCGGCGGTGTCGCAACGACTTGGGGTCGAGGTGATGGGGATGCTGGTGATTTCGGCTGAGAAGGTTCGGCCATCGGATGGTCAGGGATTGGTCAGATTAGGGTTAGGGCTTTGTCGTCATGTCTGGGATTGTCAAACACAGGTGTGTCCCCCATGACACAATGGATGAATGTCCGGGGTGTTTGACACGGAGGAGGAAAACTGTAAATATAAAAGAAAAAATGGTGGAAAGGAATTAGGCGGACACGGTGCACGACACCATAAGTGAGCATGGATGAAGTTTGTAGTTGATGGGCTTTAGAAAAGGCTTGGAAAAAATGAGAATAAATGTCTCCTTAAATAGGAGGTGGATCCTAATCCCATAAGTCGTAGAATTTCTATTAGATAAATCCTCAACTTTAATTTAAAACAAATAAACTATTTAAAACAAGTTTAATCTAATCCAATCCTATAGTGATTACACATATTAATTTAAACTAGTATTTAATATTATTCGATAATTGAAATCGTACAAATTAAATCTATTTTAATTAAATGATCAACATAATAGTTTTAAATAATATTTAATATTTATCAAAATAATTTAAATTACATATTTTAAACCAAAGAAATAAATAATTTAAAATACATTTTTATCATCCAAAATTAGATTTAACAAATCTTTCAAGTAAAATAAAATATTCATGTTTTTCCAAAATCTCTTTTGAAGCCAATGTTTAGAAAGTCCAAAAATATTATTTCCCTCTCTTTTGAAATTCATAACAAAAATATTAGGTAGCAAGAATCTTCCAAAAATATTATTTCTCTCTCTTTTAGAAAGTCCAACTTCTTTTGAAATTCATAACAAAAATCCAAAAATATTATTTAATACACGCCTCCTTCATGCCGTGCTCTGCACAAATCTTCCCATTAGGTAGCAAGAATACCTCTGTGTCAGACAAAATTAGAAAAAAAATTCCCCATTTTTTGGATAATTGAGGACAGGATCCACTACAAAAATTTGCCAGATTAGCGACGTTCCAAAACGTCGCTAATCTCGGCCAAAACGTCGCTAAACTAAATTAGCGACGGTTTCAGCGACGTTTAATAAACGACAGAAAAAAACTGTGTCGCTAATCGAGAAAACGTCGCAAAACGTCGCTATGGCGACGTTAGGTAGCGACGCTCATAACGTCACTAAATAGCGACGTTATTTGCGACGTTTTTTTGTGGTCCTCGATTAGCGACACATTAGCGACGTCTTTGCGACGATGTGGTGGCATCATATTGTTTGCCACGTCGACAATTTAGCGACGTTTTTAGCGACGTTTATATTCGTCGCTAAAAGTTAGCGACGAATATAAACGTCGCTAAAAACGTTGCTAAATTGAAAAAATTTAAAAAAAAGAATCCAGAATTCAAATGTACAATCCAAAATATAAAATCCAATCCAATCCAAAATACAGAATCTAATCCCTGGGTTTGCCGACCCCTTCGGTGGAACACTCAACACCGGCACGCACAATACAATCCAGAATAGACCAAAAATAGTTGGTCATCTCCTCAAGCCTCTCGGAACATCACAATATGCATCACACATCACACAAACAAATATACAACACAATATGTATCATACATCACACAAACCAATATACTTCACACACCATAAAACAAATATCCATCACAATATCCAAAGGAGATATCCATCAAAACAAATATCCATCACAATATCCAGAGGAGATATATCCATCAAAATAAATCCAGTCAATATATGTATCTACTGTCGTCTATTCTGGGACAGATAGAACTCCCACAGCCAGCACACATAAGTAGGATCCGTGCCAGCCAAATCAATATCCAGAGGAGATGGATGACTAGAACTCCCGGTGGAACTACCCTGTGGTGCCACCTTCTCCTTTACAGCTCCTTCGGCTTTAGAAATTACTTCTGGAGCAGCTCTCTCGGTGGAACTGCCCTCTGGTGCCACCTTCTCTTTCACAGCCATTTGTGCCTCCCTCAAGCGAGATCCTCGGGTCTTAGGTGCCATCTGTGAGAACGGGTGCCATCTCGTTTGAGTACATTTTTGAAAGCAAATAAAATACAGAAAATTTAATTTTTTGCCAAGTGTGAGAATGGATGGCTCAGAACATAACCTAAATTCATTCTATCATACATTAGTGTGAATCATCTATGTTCTGTATATATGGTGTAGTATATGTTCTTATCGTATCTAGTATCTGAAGAATGTAACAGAATCAAGATGAACTCACATAATGTAATACTAAGACATCATCTGCTACTATATAAGATATAGTGATAGGTTGTCATATCATCATTGCCGAGGGATGAGGGTCGAAGGACAGTCAACTTTATCTACAGTTATATAGTTTTTGCCTCGCCAGTCAAATGGCTGCAGAAACTATGTCCTGATCACCATGTCGTACCGTAGATTAATGCAAATGGAGCTGGAGCTGGAGCCAAAATATAGAATCCAAAATATAAAATGCAGAATCCAATCCCTGGGTTCGCCGAAAATATAAAAACAAAGATTGACACACAGTACTAATTTATATGTGTTTTAAGTATAAGAACGGATGGCTCAGAACACAATCCAAAATTCATTCTAGCATACATTAATGTGAATCATCAATGTTCTGTACATATGGTGTAGTATATGTTCTTATCGAATCTAGTATTTGAAGGATATAACAGAATCAAGATGAACCCACATAATGTAATACTAAGACAATATCTACTACTAAAAGATATAGTGATAGGTTGTCGTATCATTATTACCGAGGGATGAGGGTCGAAGGACAGTCAACTTCATCTACGACTACATAGTTACATGAGCTAATCGTCGCGAAACGTCGCTATGACGTCGCTAATAGCGACAAATTTAGCGACGTTAGTATGAACGTCGCTAAATTCTAATTATATTCCCCCACCAATTCATTTTTCCCCATTTTAATCTCTCACTCTCTCTCCTCCCCCCTCCGGCGCTCTTACTTTCTCCGGCGCTCTCACAGTACTAATTCATATATGTTTTAAGTGTGAGAACATATGGCTCAGAACACAACCCAAAATTCATTCTAGTAGACATTAGTGTGAATCATCTATGTTATGTACATATGGTGTACTATATGTTCTTATCGAATCTAGTATATGAAGGATATAACAGAATCAAGATGAACCCACATAATGTAATACTAAGACATCATCTACTATAATAACAGAATCAAGATAGGTTGTCGTATCATCATTACAAAGGGAGGGAGGTTAATTGGAGGAAGTTACTGCAGAAAGTGAAGATCGACATGAACTGACACACGAAAATGAGGAGCTCTAAGCTGGAACAAAAAAAGTTATGCTTTGGAAAAAGAACTCTTGTAAACTCTTTGTTCACAAAGCAAGCTATAATTAAAGGATACAGAACAAGTATCGAGTTTGTAACTCAAGTATAGAGCTTACAAGAGTTATAAACTCGATACTTGTTCTGTATTCATTATATCTTGCTTTGTGAACAAAGAGCTTACAAGAGTAGAACATCCAAAACACAACTTTACTTGTTACAGCTTTGATCTCCTCCTTTTCGTGCGTCAGTTCATGTCAATCTGCACTTTCTGCATTAACGACCACAAGTTTTATGTTCTTCAACGATATATTTCACATGCTTAATTGCCAAGTATGGGGACGAATGGCTCAGAACACAACCCAAAATTTATTCTAGCATACATTAGTGTGAATTATCTATGTTCTGTACATATGGTGTATCTATTTTCTGTACATATAGTGTAGTATATGTTCTTATCGTATCTAGTATCTGAAGAATGTAACAGAATCAAGATGAACTCACATAATGTAATACTAAGACATCATCTACTACTATATAAGATATAGTGATAGGTTGTCATATCATCATTGCCAAGGGAAGAGGGTCGAAGGACAGTCAACTTTATCTACGGCTACATAGTTTCTGCCTCGCCAGTTGAATGGCTACAGGGACTATGTCCTGATCACCATGTCATAGTCCAATACAATCCAGAGATTGACACAGTACTAATTCATATATATAGTCCAATACAAATAGTCTAATACAAAAACAACCCAATACAAATAGTCCAATACAAATAAGTACTAATAGCTAATGAGAACCACGCAGCTCACGCAAACGCTTAGTGATACGATCACGCAACCACCCCGAATAAGTGGGATCGACGACGGCAGGAGAGATGTAGTCCATTGCAGGTGCTGGATGAATAGAACTCCCGGTCTCACTATGGTGTAGTATATGTTCTTATCAAGTCTAGTATCTGAAGGATATAACAGAATCAAGATGAACTCAAATAATGTAATACTAAGACATCATCTACTACTATATAAGATATAGTGATAGGTTGTCATATTATCATTGCCGAGGGATGAGGGTCGGAGGACAGTCAACTTTATCTACGGCTACATAGTTTCTGCCTCGTCAGTCGAATGGCTGCAGGGACTATGCCCTGATCACCATGTCGTACCGTAGATTAATGCAAATGGAGCTGGAGCTGGAGCCAAAATACAGAATCCAAATACAAAAAACAGAGTCCAATACCTGGGTTCGCCAAAAATATAAAAACAAAGATTGACACAGTACTAATTCATATGTGTTTTAAGTGTGAGAACGGATGGCTCAGAACACAACCCAAAATTCATTCTAGCATACATTAGTGTGAATCATCTATGTTCTGTGCATATGGTGTAGTATATGTTCTTATCGAATCTAGTATCTGAAGGATATAACAGAATCAAGATGAACCCACATAATGTAATACTAAGACATTATCTACTACTAAAAGATATAGTGGTAGATTGTCGTATCATCATTGCTGAAGGATGAGGGTCGGAGGACAGTCAACTTCATCTATGGCTACATAGTTTCTGCCTCGCCAGTCGAATGGCTGCAGGGACTATATGTCCCGATCACCATGTTAGCAATTAACCAACCAACAAAAACTACTTGTTACAAATATCGGCACTATCGATGCTTTCGAATCGGAGTATCACATTTTTCGGTGTTGGAAAATAAAAAATTATTACTAAATTATTAGATTTTTTGGCACTATCGGTGCCCCTGACCAAGCCCCCCTCTCCCCTATACCACAACTAACCCTAACCCGAACCCTAACCCTAACCGTCCCCTCCCCCAGCTGCCCCCACCACCCTGCTCCCCTCCCCCAGTCGCCCCCACCCCCCTGCTCCCCTCTCCCAGCCGCCCCCACCCCCACTGCTCCCCTCCCCCAGCCGCCCCCACCCCCCTGCTCCCTTCCCCCAGCCGCCCCCACCCCTACTCCCTTCCCCCAGCCGCCTCCACCCCCCTACTCCCCTCCACCAACCGCCCCCATCTCCACTGCTCCCCTCCCACAGCCGCCTCCACCTCCACTGTTTCCCTCCCCCAGCCGCCCCCACCCCCCTGCTCCCCTCCACCAACCGCCCCCAATCCCTGCTGTAAGCCCCCTGAATTTTTGGGATTTATTTTCAAATTTTCCAAATGATTTATTCTTGATAATTAATTTTGATTTAATTAATTTTGATCATTAAATACACTTTACCGTGACTTGGATTTCTAGAGCATCAGGGATGCCAGTCTCTGGAAACTTCCTTCTTAAAGTTTGTAGTAGACGAGATTATCTTCATGTTGCTATATCGTGTCCCACTCGAACTCGTTTCCTTGTGCTCTTTTTGTATTGCGCAACTTCGGATCAACTTAGACCAATTAATCGTTGAATAATTATTCCTACTTTTATCTTTGATTATCGTTTGTACGTTACCGTGACTTTTAATTTAGGAGCACAAGACCAGTTATTTTCTCAGAACCAACTACTCATGTATGATCTACTCGAGATGCTCTACACCTATGACCTTCGTGTCCCACTCAGACACTCTATTTTGTGCTTCATTTCCTTCGCACAACTTTCGGGTCAATTTAGACCATTTAATTATCTACCGTAAAATCTGACTTAACTTTCAATTAATTTCAGGACCCGACATCGATCCAACATAGTCGACCCAAAGTATGGACCTGGCCCACATGAAGCCTACTACCCATATGATACTTGTGTCCCATTTAATTGAGCCCACGCATGCTACTTATTTACCGTGTCTATAAATGATTAAATTTATTTATTTATTTCACCCAAGCCCAATTTTGACCCGACCCGGCTCGACCGAATCCGAACCCAAGCTCCATGTTGTCCTCTCGTGACTACCCAAACACCCCACATAATTTCTCTTTTTTCTATTTTTAAAATATCCCTCTCTTTTATTTAATAAATATCTTTCTCTTCCTTCTAATATATATAATATATATTATATATATTCAAATATATCTAACTCTCTCTCTCCTTACTAACACCTATACACACACCTCCCCTCTCTCATTACAGCACACACACAACCCCCCTCCTGTTCATGAACAGCCCCCCCTCTTTTTCTATAATATCCAAAATAATTCTCTCTCTATCTCTTTATTACACTTCAACCATCACCATCTTCATTTCATTTTTTTTCTTCTCCTCCTCATACTTCAACCATCCCACCACCACTCCTCCATTTCGACCATCTCCCAGGCCGAGCATAGCCACCAGCCATGGCCGATATTCTCCTCTTCCTCTCCATCAACTACTTCTCACATTCTCCTCCTCCTTCTTTCCTTCACCATGGTCATCTACACCACCACCACCACTACCAACATTTTCCACCACCACAAATACCATCTCACCGCTGCCGCCGCCGCCACGGGCACCACCATCGCCGCCCTACCGTGCGCCACTGCACGTGGCAGCAGCAGCAGCAGCAGCGAGGTGGCAACGCAGCAGTAAGCGCCAGCAACTGCAGTACGTACGACAACAGCCGCGGCCAGCCGCCGTGCGCCGCCGCCGCCGCCGGCGGCCACCCACGGCCACACGCGAGCTAGCGCCCCCTCCAGCACTCCAACTTGTCATGTTCCTGCTCTCTCCGGCGACCGCAGGACTCAATTTCAACTTCGGAGTCGAAATCCCGACGTGACGAGCGATTTTAAAATTTTAGAATTCGTGCTTCGAGGCAACGACTTCGTGCACATTTTCTGGACAATCCGACCGTTGGATCGATGATTTATTCACTCCGTCTCAATTTTGATATATACCCCTTCATCCCTCTCAAATTTTATTCGTTAATTTCATCGTTTGATACATCAAAACCGGCAACCAAGTTGACCGTTTAAATTGTGTAATTTTTGGACAATTTTACGGAGCCAACTTCGTCGGTTCGTATCTCCTCCATCTTAGCTCCGTCTGTCGTGCTACTGGTTCCTATGTGAAGCTGGTATAACCCTCTTCCTACTTCTTAAGTTTTGTTTCATTGTGAGCACGTTTGATTGGTTGAATTCGACGCCAAAGTTGGCCGTCCGAATTCGTAATTTTCAAGTTGTAAAATTCTATTTTTGAACCCGGGACTCCGAATTCAATTTCTGACACCACCAATAGACTCGTGGCGTCGTTCTGGTATATTTTAATATAAAGTTTGTTAGATTTGGTGGACATTGGTTCCGATACGCATTTCGATGCAAGTCGGATACCAATATCCAGGTCAACGGGTCATTTTGAGATCGGCTTATCAGAATTCAATTCTGGATATACCGTTGAGTTTGTATCATCATTCTGGACTCGTTGACATATATTTGCTAGGTTTTAGTGGACATTGGTTTTGGCATGCATTTCGGTGTAAGTCGGATACCAATATCCGGGTCAACGGGTCATTTTGAGATCGGCTCATCGGAATCCAATTCTGGATATACCGTTGAGTTCGTATCGTCATTATAGACTCGTTGACATATAATTTGCTTAATTTTGAGGACATTGGCTTCGATACGCTTTTCCGTGCAAATCGAAATTTTAATATCCTGGTCAACGGACCAATTTGAGATCGGGTCAACGGAATCCAATTCTGAATATATCGTTGGATTCGTATCGTTATTCTGAATTCATGGACATATAATTTGTTAGGTTTAGTGGACTAGTATTCTTGCACGTTTTCGATGCAAAGCGGGTCCGACACGGACACCGTTTTGACTCGAAATTACCTTTTTGCCCCTGTGTCCAAATTGGACTTATAGATAGACTATCCAAGCTGATTTGACCATTCTGGATATGTTGGTAATAGTTGTTTCACCATCCGACAACATATATAGGTTTTTACCCTATTATTATAATCTTTCTCCTTTTGTGGTATTTTGAGATCCATCGATTCCAGTGATTTCACAACCACTAAAATTGAATGTGTTGACCCTGTAGATGTTTATAGAGACTAGCTTTGACCCAGTTTGACTATGGTTGACTACTTTGACTGAACGTCGAAGTAGAGTCAATATTTGACCTAAGTTAGACTAGTTTTGACCTTTGTTGACCACAGTTGACTATTTTGACCAAAAGTCAACCGGAAGTCAACCGTAGCCTGAAATTTACTAGAACTTGACCGAGTTGACTAGTTTTGACCTCACTATACTAGGATACCTTAGGATACCAAGGTATAGCCTAGTCTAATATAGCCTACAGGCATATATGCCACAAATACATATATGCTATATACTATGTACCACATTGGTAATATATATAAGCTATATATATAGGTACCCACTATATATACATACATGTATACATACATACATGCATACATAATATATGGTATATGAAAACCAACCCTCAGTCTTATACTCATAATCTCAGAAATTCTGAGATTATGAGCCATCTCAGTCAATTCCAAACCCAAGTATAACCCTATCTCAGCTGAGAACATTACAAGTATCTATAATCTAGTATATATATATATATATATATATATATATATATATATATATATATATATATATATATATATATATATATATACTGAGAAAGATGGGGAGATTTCGACCAACCGACCCTACAGTCCCCCCCCCCCCCCCCCCCCCCCCCCCCCCCCCCCCGTTCTTCTTCCTCAGGTGGTGGGCGGGGCCGGTCTACCTCCCCGGCGGGCCGGCCGGATGGCCGTGGAGCCCCCTCCCCTTCGGAGCCCCCCTTCTCGTCACCCCCGCGGCGGACCATGCGTGGTTGCTCACCCCTCCTCGCCCCCTAATGTGGATGCTCGCCGTCGCCGGCCCGCAGTGCGGCTGTCCTCACCGCAGTCGTCGTCGTGCTCGTCGACGGCGTTGACCTCCAGTCGTTCCCCCTGGCGCCTCCCCGGCCCCCTCCATCCTCGGGCCTCCCCCCGGTTCGGTCTTCGCCGTCTCCCAGGTCGCCCCGATTTCCTCCGGCCTTACTCTCTCCGCTCCGGTGCGCCCCCCTCCCGCCGTCCCCCTCGCGGTGACACCCCCCTCGGCTGATGCTACCCACTTGCCCCTGTGGTGGCCTAACTCAGCCACGTCCTCCCTCAGCCCCCTGGCAGAGTTCTCCGTCGGCCCTAGGCTGCCCCCCCCGTCGCCTTCCCCCCTGCGTCGGCCCGCCCTCCGGCTCTCCCCTTGTCATCGATCTCCTCGTCGGCGCCCCTACTCCCCCTCCGTCGTCTTCTGGTGCTACTGCCCCCCCTCCGCCGTCGACGGGTCCTCCTCCCTCAGGAGTCGAACCCCCCTCCAGGGCTCGGGTGGCCTCGGCTACCCCCTCCACGGCGTCAGGCGGTCGTACGGCGACCTATGGCAGCTTATCGCTGCCACCGCCCCCCTCCACGGCAATCCCTCTGCCGTGGCCTCACGCATCCCCGGCTGGATCCGCATCAGCCTCACGCCTTCCTGCCATCGGATCTGGAGCGGCCACATCCGTCTTCCCGTCGATGATCCCCGCGGGTCACGACCTCGCGACAGTGTCCCTCTCCCCACGTCGGCCTGTCGAGCGTCGCCGCCCCCGTCGTCCCTCCAGAGTGGAGCTTTTCCTACTCCCTCCTCCAGTCTCTGGCGCTCTCGCCGTCGGCGGTAGGCCCCGCCCACCGACGCCCGGAAGGCGAGCTCCCTGCTCCCTCCCCTCACCCTCCTCCCCTTCGTTATGTCCTCCGCCGGAACCCCTCTCTCGGCGTACCCCCCCAACCCCCCTCCGTCCTGCGCCCTCTCCGCCCGGAGGACGACCCCTGCTCCCTCCCCCCGGAGGTCGAGTCCCCCCAATCCGTCCGTCCCCCTTCCTCCGGGCGGGCGCACCCCGTCGGAGACTGTCTCGGGCCGCGTCCCCTTCTCGGGCCGCGCGCTCCTTTTTCTTGGGCAGAGAGCCCCTCTTCGGGCAGTGAACCTCCATGGGGACGTGCGCCCAGCCTCGGGTCACGTACCCCCCAAACCTTGGGCCGTGTGCCCTACCCCTTCGGGCAGTGCCCCCTCCCACGTAATTTTCAAATTTCGAAATTAAGGCTTTGAAATTTCGAAATTACGGTTTTTGTTATTTCAAAATTTCAAAATTTTGGTTTCTGAAATTTTGGAATTTGATTTTGAACCTTTTCTATTTCCTACCTTGTCCATCAGGGCTCGTTTTGTGTTTTTCGGCCCTGCACCCGCATGTAACGCACTTTCTGAGCTATCCTCTATTTCAATAAAATGTCTTTTGTCAATGTATATATATATATATATATTTTTTTTTTGTCAATGTATATATATATATATATATTTTATATATATATATATTATATATATATATATATATATAAATATAAAAATATAATAATATATTATATTTATATATATATATATATATATATAATATATATATATTTATATTTATATATATTTATATTTATATATATTTATATATATATATATAAAAAAATATATATATATATATATATATTATATATATATATATATATTTATTATATATATATACATTGACAAAAGAATATATATATATATATATATATATATATATATATATATATATATTCTCAGATTTATTGACATACATATACAAAGCTATATCCATAAATACATATATAGAGAGAAATGGGGGTAAAGTGTGCCCACACGTGTTAACATGTGGGAATGTGTCCATATTGTGTCAAAATTGTGTCCAAAACCACATGTCAGAAAGGTATCAGAGGTCAGTGAACACACTGCCTCGTGCAGCCATATCGAAGGGTCTAGGACACGATACGTGGCATGAGGAGCCTCTTGCTCGTGCACATAGCTAGGTGGGGTCTAGGTCTAGGTGTCCAACACCTTGATACGTGTCCATGTCATGTCTACGTGTCACACGAATAACGTATCAGTGGGTGTCTATGCGAGTGTGCAGTACAGGCTCGAACCCGTACGGGATCGATTATGTGTCCGACACGACACGAATCGACCTCGAACTTGGGGGGATCCTGACAGTGATGGCCCCACCTCGATGCCAAGTGACACATGTCCATGTGTCCAAAACAGAAAGTAAACTGTGTCAAACAGGGGGGGTAAACTAGGCTGAACACAGCGTCATGCACACGTGTCGAGTGCGCTAGACCCAACATGTCCACTCGTAGGTCTCGTGGTCGTGCCTAGGAGAGCTGAGTCATAGGGCTACATATTAGTAACCCTGATATGTGTCCAATGTGCGATGTGTGTCGTGTCCAGTCACGTATCAATGGCCCCAGTTCGAGTGTGGGTCAGTGCAGAATCAGTACAAGTGTCATAACTCACTCGACACGACACCAACTCACCTAAAACTTTGGAAGTGGCTTGACAGTTATGGCCCCCACCTCCATACCAAATTTGGCATGTCCACGTGGCCTGTGCTGCGAGCACGAGGCTCGTGTCAGTAGGGCTGCACACAGAGTGTGCAGGAAACTCGTGTCCAGTTTTGGACACAAAAAATGTGTCAAATCATGCTTTGTCAATGGGTTACGTGATCTACACATCAAGGGCTACAAATCTATGTAATTAGTTTTAGAAAACAGCAAAGTAAAATCCTATGTGGCATTTCACCAAACACTTTACACTACACTTCGATACGCGTTCGATATGCATATCAAATGGACACAAAATCCTACCAATCTTGGTCTACATGTGTATGGTACCTAGATGCATGCATCTGTGAAAGAAAATCAGCACTTTAATAGGTTTAGAAGCCATTACATATTGAAAGTTAGAATCTCAAAGCAAAAGCCTAGAAATGAGATCCTCACCAACTTGCTATGGTCCAAGAGCCTTAAACTTGCTATCTAGCCTCTATTGACATCGTCTACACTAGGGGAGTGTGTTGTAATTGATTAGGCTCAATTTGGAGTTGATTTGGAGAAAAGGGGGTGATTTTGGGGAAGAACTAAATTTAGGGTTTATGTGTGAATGAAAAGAGGTAAGAGTGTGCTAACATGTGTTTATATAGGGGAGGGGACCCTTTGATGGCAGCCAAGGGGTTATCTAGGGTTTGGATAGATATTTAGGTAACGGGTAGGCTTGTAAAATATCTCAGGCTCAACAAATATCTTCTTCGCCAAATATCTAAATATTTCTAACTTAGCCATTAAGTTTGTAATCCTCTAACTTAGTCTCTAGGATCATGACTAACATCTAGGTTAGGGCAAAACTAGGTCAAGGCTCAACAGAAAGATTAATACAATATTATAATAATAATAATAATTCAATTTTAATAAAAAGTCATAAATGACCAAAATATCCTTAGGCTAAAAATATGGCAGTGACATATAATCTCCAATACATCACCCTTTAGCACCTTCTAATGCTTCTTATAGAATTTGCCACCAAAGCCGCCAGGGCCTAGCGACTTATTCGGGTCAACCTTGAGTACAATCGACTTGATCTCCTCCATCCTAATCAGTGCTATTAATATTCTATTGCCAAGCCCCATAACCAGTCTCTTATACACAATAGTTGGAAAATTAGTCGAATATGAGTCCTGATTAAAGTCAGAGTAATACCTGACTGCTTTCTGTAATTCATTTTAAGTAATAGCCTCTTTTCTATCCGACACGATAAGCTTGCTAATGTGGTTGCGATGTTGCCTTCATTCGCTCTATAACAAAGAAGACTTAGTACACTAGTTGCCCTATGTTAGACAAGCACATTTAGCCTTTTGTGCCATGTATTTCCTCATGTTCTTGAAGAAGCCCCACTTATTTAATAAGGGATGTCACCCTGGCTGCTAGATCCGGATTGAGAAGATCCAACTGAAGCTCGGTCTGTAGCAAATGAAGCTTTACTTCCTCTACTTGGAGTTGGTAGGTATTGCTGGTACGACTCTATAGCTTGAGTCCCGCCTTGACGCTCTTCAGATGTTGGACAAATCTGAACTGTGAGTTCACCGCACCTTCATCCGAAGCCCCGCCATGATGACCTCCTCGTACCCCTACATTAACGACCACTTGTGTAGCACCTACTTTATATACTTTTTAATTTTATCTAGGATTTGATTTGGAATCACAAGGAGGTCACCTAAGCCTATAGGTGAGGTATGGTTAACTTAGATTACTAATTATGGTCACTATGGTCTCCAGGTAGCGCTAGATATATTATTTATCTATTTTATATTTTTCAAGAATTTTTGGATATTTTTAGGTATTTAATATTTAAGGGTTTATTATTTTTATGGACTTTTAGGATTACTGTAAGGTCATTCGGGGTAATTTGAGACTAAATATTTTTATTTGGGCTCTAGATGACTAGAAATATTTTTCTAAAATTTTTTAGGATTTTTTTGAATTTTTCTAGAATATTTGAAAAAATTTAGAGAATTAAAACCTATAGAATTTATTTTGTTTATAGGCTTTTGAGATTTATTATGGGGTCACATGATGATATTTTGAGATAAAATATTTTATTTAGATTCTAAACACTTAGAAATATTTTCTAGAATGTTCTAGGACTTTTCTACAATTTATTTTTGATTTATTGAAATTTAAAATAGTTTAAAAATAATTTTTTGAATTTATTGACCTAGTCAAAGGCGCGCAGTCATGACCCTGGCCCATCCGTTAGCCACGCAGGTCGAGCGGGACAGGCGACGTGTTAGCCTAGTCAGCGGCTGATTTGGCTCTAGTTTTCTTAATTGGAGTTAGTCTAGCCAACTCGGCTTGGCTCAACCCGGGTCGCCATCTCACTGTCCATTTCTGGGGGGACACACTGTGAGACTCATCTCACAGCATCGATATTTATATACGAATACGTATTTTGTACTGTATTTCGTATTTTTTTGGTTTTCGAAACGCTTTAAACTTTTTCGAACCTATAGATTTTCTCCTTGACCGACATGTCGCTAGTATACCAGTACATACTGACGGCATACCGCCCGGGTAGATTTTCTACATTTTAGATATTTTTGATTTCAAATATTTGATGAATAATCTTTAGATATTTTCGTGAATTGTGTAGGTGCATCCTATTATCCAATGGATACTTGGTTTTCTTGGATGGCCATGATTGACTTAGATCTTCACATGGATCACCATCCAACCGTTATGATTAATTCTCCCTTCTATATATACCCTTTCACTTTCTCTCCCCTCTTTCTTTTTATTCTCTTCACTCTCTCTACATTTCTTCTTCTTTTCTCTCACCCTTGGAGCTTGTCAAGAGCTTGGCCTTGAGGCCTTGGGTGGGTGTCTAACCCCCTAGGAGGAGGAGTAAAAGATTAGGCTTAGAGCTTAACCTAGGCAAGTATATCTTGCCAATTCTTCAAAATATTATTTTCTTGCCATTTTTGTTGTTCTATCTCTTCCTTGCATGATTCTAAGGCTCTTTAGAACTTGAAGTTTTTGGTTTTGATATTCATCTTTGTAGATCTAAGTGGCTCGTCGTAGCGTACTCCTAGCTTCCAACTTATTATATTTTCTGGTTGTGGCTTGTTATAGTACACTTTCTTATATTGTCCAGTTTTGCATATCATGTCTAGGATGGATTTTGCGAAATGCCACACTCAGAATCGAACAAGAAAAATATATATATATATACATTATATATATAATATATACATGGAATTTGGAACTATCTGTCATGATGAGCACTCTTCCAACATACCGTCGAGTGAGGCACCTCTTTAGGACACACGTATCTACTCGTGTCTGCTATATACTTATTTCTTTTGGCCTGGATGAGTTGGGTAGTCTGCAGGGCAGGTAACTGATTGGATTTCTAAAAGTGCATAGTTGTAATTAGGATTGTGAACCCTAATTAGCTAATGTATAAAGCAGTATTCATTGCTTGCCGTGATTGTTGTATGGAGTCCATTCTAGTCTAGTTTTATCTAGGCAGTGTTCAAATTTATTTATTTCAGTACATCATTGTCTATGCTTTACTTTTATCGATAAATGATTAGAGACTAAGTTTGTTCATGAGAAGGGTTACAACCCGGTTTGTTTGGTTTACAGGTTGTAACTTGGGTCTCAAAATAGTTCCTAAGTTATCTTATCTTTTCGTTCTATATAGCTCTTACATGCTCACATGTCCCAGTTATCTTATATACTCACATGTTTCAGTTATCTAACATGCTACATGTCCCAGTTATATCTAACATGCTCACATGTGCCAGTTATCTTACATGCTCACATGTACCATTTCTCTTACGTTGTTCAGTTTATTTCATATGTTCACATGCTTCGTTTAATTTACATGTCCACACTTTACTTTATGTCACATATTATTTACTTAATGCTCTATGTTGTTTGTTTATTGTCTTTTCTATTCTCAGGATAAGTGCATTGGTAGTGCATGAGTCTCGATCCATATTTACTCATTTCTGTCTCTATCTATTGCTATGTTAGTTATTGCTGGCTTTAGTTCATAGTTTGGCTTCCTTTGTGGTACTTGCTATTAGAGGTCTGGCCCTACTGGGTTTTTTGGCCAGATCTGATAGAGGAGCCCGGAGGATTTCGTACCATTTACTCGATGGTGACTACCCGGAGCACAAGTGTACCTTAGTAGATTTTTATATCATTCTCCCACTAGTTATGTACATTATTCTTTTGTGGCATTTAGCCTCCAGCACGTGTTTAGCTCGTGTTTTGGATCTTGACATTTAGCCTACGGGCCTAAACATGATTTGTGTTCTTGACTATAGCTAGAGCTTAACATGTATAACTATTACTCTTGCTAGTTTTTCACTTTGTATTACTAGCTTCATGATCATCCATATATATATAGTTTGGGACGCTTTACTATTTTATATCTGATGATCATACTTTTGTACTTTGCATATTTGTCTGTGATTGAGATACCTAAGATTGATTGTTGGATTGCAGTTGTAACCCCATGTATATAACTTATATGTTATTCTGGGTACTAGAGTATTTGGAATACGTAGCTGGCCTGCTCCATCCCTACTTGCCAGTATTCTAGCTCTGGGGCGTGACATAGGTTTTAGTGGTAGCCCATGCAGGTCTGATTTAGCAGATATGTGGGGGTTACTGATATTTAGATATCCCAGTCACAATTCTCCTTTATCGATATCCTTCGTATTATTCTATATCTCTGATCCTTTGACCTGATATCTGCCTTGATCATGATTTTTTCTGTTCCCTCAATTTGATCCTTGTGTCCTTTAACTTTCAGGGCATTATTCTTAATCCTTTCGATCATCTTGTTTGTATTCTACCGATGGCAGGTCAGCAATCTTCTGTTAGGCTAGTTTTGGAGGATCAGTCTCAACATTCAGGAGCAAATCGAGAGTCGACCTGAGGGTAGTGATGTTCGTCCATCTCGATCATCCAGCTGTGCCCGTGCAGTCAGTATTTTAGTTCAGCCAGAGTCCCATCAGTCAGTACCAATAATAGATCATCATCCAAACGAGGCATCGCCAGAGTCAGGGCATCCTATATCACCAGTACAGTCAACAATCCGAACAGAGGTAGTATCAGATCATGATGCATGCATTCCTAGGGATCATGAAGGATATGATAGAGTCACAACAACAACGAGATCTCGTTCTCCAGCAGAGTATTCAGATGTTGATAGACCATAGTGGCAAGGAATACCAGAGGTATTTCAAGCCGAGGACCTGCAGCCAGATGGAGTACAGATTATAGCCAGGCAGTACCAGTCACTAGTCAGTCAGCATATCGAGGCCGACCTACCGTAGAGGTAGTACGAGAGCATGAGCATATAGCCAGGAGGACTACAGCCAGAACTGAGGGTCATAAAGGTACCATGCACCCGTGTCAGGCTTTCTACTCGACATCCCTCACCAGTACCAGCATACAAACCTCTATACCAACACCAGGAGTTACCAGTCGAATGTTCCTTCTGTGGAAGGGGAGGGCACACTCATCTGAATTATCGAAAGGCCAACTTTCTATGTTTGTCATGCGGATCACCAGACCACGTAATAGAGATTTGTCCTTGGAGGAGTTTAGCTGGATCTTCATCCTACTAGCCTACAGTTACCAAGTTCGGGGTACCAACACCAGTTCAGCAGAAGCGAGCTCAGAGGCCTTCATCGACGCAGTCCCATACATTCCAGCAAGAGAGGCCTCAACAGTATATACAAGCCCAGGCTCAGAGGTAGAATACCAGCATATAGGCAGCAGAACAAGAAGCATGTACCTATTGTAGCAAGATAGGGCATCACAGATCAGTTTATTGGGCGACCAATAGGCGATGCTTCTGCTATGGAGCGGAGGACCATTCAGTTAGCACTTGCCCATATCTGACATCTCGAGATGACCAACTACCAGATGTACCACCTTATTCGTTTCACTCACATCATCACCCCAAGCAGTGGGTGAGCAGTTAGGGCCAATACTAGATGTTCAGCCATTGGCACAGTATCCTCCACCATCGCGAGCTCAGAGGGTCAGGCAGCGTAGAGCACAGTTGTATGCGCAGTCTCAAGGGCAGCTCTAGTATCGACATGAGGGTAGTACCTAGGGAGTCAGGTACCATCTTTATGATCTTCTTTCAATTATGCTCTTTTGATTTATGCTTCAGTAGTAGGCCAAGTAGTGGCAGTATATCTTGGGTTCTTGTCGGCGGCATTGTATTACACCTATATTAGGAGTACAACGGTCGGCTTGACTTATTCGGTGAGTGAATGAGAGTTTCTTGTCCCACTCTTCTGTCTTCATATCTTGAGATACATGATATCTATCACGTGTCTCGACTACGAAGATACGTCCTGGGTAGAATCATGTCTTAGACTAAGTCATTGGTACCGACTTACTTTGAGACTTGACCCATATCTATTTTGGGAGTCAGAATAGGCCAGCAAGGGCGGGCCCCTACTCAACTGACTCAGGAGACATATTTATTCATATGCCTCCAGCCCTTCCTGATTGTGGTTGTATTATTGCTTACGCATTTGATTATATTATTGTTGCCTTCATTTACTTATATGTCTTTGTTTTATTGAGATAGTTGTATTTTCTTGAGCTTTGTTTTGTTTATCATGCTTTACTAGCTTTAGGAAATTCGAGGACAAATTTTTCTACGAATGGAGAGTTGTGAGACTCGTCTCACTGTATCGATATTTATATATGGATATGTATTTTGTACTGTATTTCATATTTTCTTGGTTTTTGAAACGCTTTAAAATTTCCAACTTATAGATTTTCTCCTTGACCGGTATATCACCAGTATACAGTGTATACCGACGGCATACGCCCGGGCAGATTTTCCATATTTTAGATATTTTCGATTTCAGATATTTTGATCAATAGTGTTTAGATATTTTCGTGAATTGTGTAGGTGCATCCTATTATCCAATGGATACTTGGTTTTCTTGGATGGCCATGATTGACTTAGATTTTCACATGGATCACCATCCAACGGTTATGATTAATTTCCCCTTCTATATATACCCTTTCACTTTTCTCTTCTCTTTTTATTCTCTTCACTCTCTACATTTCTTCTCTTCTCTCCCCCTTGGAGCTTGCCAAGAGCTTGGCCTTGAGGCCTTGGGTGTGGTGTCTAACCCCTAGGAGAGAGGAGTAGAAGATTAGGCTTGGAGCTTAACCTAGACAAGTACATTTTGCCAAATCTTGAACAATATTTTTTTGCCATTTTTTGTTCAATTCTCTTCCTTGCATGATTCTAAGCCTCTTTAGAACTTAGAATTTTTGGTTTTGATGTTTACATCTTTGTAGTCTAAGTTTGTAGTTTTCTCGATTTTCTTTGGTTTTGATCTCTTAAACTTTTTATTTCTAAAATCTAAGGGTTCCACGTTGTGGGAAATTTCATTCTACCCATTTTGGCTTTTGAACCACTTAATTTCGATTTATTTTGAGTAAGTTATGGCATTTTTGTGTTCATGGGATTCCCGTATATCTTCGGTGCTGCTGGAAGATGAAGTCACGCCTGTGTAATTCGTTGGCCGTGCGCCTGATGAGTGCTATCGTACCTCGCGTTCCGTGTAACCGCGCGCTGCACCTTTCGCGCCACGCGCCAGCCGTGCGCCTGCATGCCGTGCTCTCGCGCTTCGTGTGCGTCTCGCACGAGTACGATTTGTTTGTCGGTTGTGCAATTTGAGTCGTGCGCCTGCACTCCATGCTCTGCGTCCACGCACTACCCGATTCGTGTCGCGCGCCCGCGCGATTCTTTCTTCGTGCGCCTGCGCGCCTGGGTGTCGTTCTCTCGCGCTCCGCGGGCCGTGCATCCATGGGTGGTGCGATTCACGGCCGTGCACCCTCGTGATTCGTTTGTCGTGCACCTGCGCCGTGCTCTCACGTCCCGCGTGCCGTGGATAGTTTTGTTCGCGCTCACAAATGGCTATTTTTGCTTGTTTATGCTGTTTTGTAGCTAGAATCTTGAAAAACTCAAAACATGAAATTTGTAGATCTTCGCCTTGGCTTTAAGAATCTTCGTGTCTCACTTAAATTGGAGTTCATATGTAATTGATAGTTTCAAATCACCCATGAATGTCTTTGATCTTCTTTGTATGTTTTTGTACTTGGCCTAACTTGCAACGACCCGACTTGATAAATTTTAATATTGAACTTAACTTGAACATGACAACATGATCTTATCTTATTAATCATGATAGTGGCCCGTCGTGGCGCACCCATGTTACATGTCTTCTTTGCTTACTAGATAGTGATCCGTCGTGGTGCACTCTTGTACATGTCTTTCCTTGCTTACTAGATAGTGGTCCGTCGTGGCGCACTCATGTTACATGTCTTTTTGCTACTAGATAGTGATCCATCGTGGTGCACTCTTGTACATGTCTTTTCTTGCTTACATGATAGTGGCCTGTCATGGCGCACTCCCTATTTTCTCTATAGTGGCTCGTCGTAGCGCACTCCTAGCTTCCAGCTTATTATATTTTCTTGTTGTGGCTTGTTATAGTGCACTTTCTTATATTGTTCAGTCTTGCATATCATGTCTAGGATGGATTCTTCGAAATGCCACACCAGAATCCAACAAGAAAATATTAAGGATTAATAACTTGCTTGATTTTCTAGATCATTAGGAGAAGAATTTCCCTGTTACCTGCAGCCTTCTTGTTCCGGTCTATATATACATGGGATTTGGAGCTATCTTTCATGATGAGCACTCTTCCAGCACACCGCCGAGTAGGGCACCTCTTTAGGACACACGTATCTTACTGATGTGTGTCTGCTATACTTATTTTCTTTTGGCCTGGATGAGTCGGGTAGTCTGCATGGCAGGTAACTGGATTGGATTTCTCAAAAGTGCATATATTAGTAATTAGGATTATGATAACCCTAGTTAGCTTTATTGCTTGGTCTGTGTTGTATAGTCCAGTCTAGTCTAGTTTTGTCTAGGCAGTGTCGAATTTGTTTATTTCAGTACATCATTGTCTATGCTTTTGTCGATAAATGATAGAGACTAAGTTCTGTTCAGGAGAAGGGTTACAACCCCGGTCCTCATTTGGTTACGGGTTGTAACTTGGGTTCCGGGATAGTTCCTAAGTTATCTTATCATTTGTCATTCTATATAGTTCTTACATACTCACATGTCCCAGTTATCTTACATACTCACATGTTCCAGTTATATAACATACTCACATGTCCCAGTTATCTAACATGCTTACATATCCCAGTTATCTCACATGCTCACATAAATTATTTCTCTTATTGTTCAGTTTATCTCACATATTCACATGCTTTCGTTTAATTCACATGTCCATAGTTTACTTTATGTCACATATTACTTACTTTATGCTCCATGTTGTTTGCTTATTATCTTTTCTATTATCGGGATAAGTGCATTGGTAGTGCATGAGTCTCGATCCATATTTACTTATTTCTGTCTCTATCTATTGCTATGCTAGTTATTGCTGGTTTTAGTTCATAGTTTGGCTTTCTTTGTGGTACTTGCTAGTGGGGGTCTGACCCCACTGGTTTTGTTTGGCCAGATCTGATAGAGGAGCCGAGGATCTTCCGTACCATCTACTTGACGGTGACTACCCGGAGCACCAGAGTACCTTAGTAGTTTTCCTACATCATTCTTCCACTAGTTATGTACATTATTCTTTGTGGCGTTTAGCCTCCGAGCACGTATTTAGCTCTTTTTGGATCTTAAAATTTAGCCTACGGGCCTAAACATGATTTGCGTATTCTAGACTATAGCTGAGCTTAACATGTATGACTATTACTCTTACTAGTTCTTCACTTTTTATTACTAGCTTCATGATCATCCATGTATATATAGTTTGTGACGCTTTACTATTTTATGTCTGATGATCATACTTCTTGTACTTTGTATATTTGTCTGTAATTGAGATACCTAGGATTGCTTGACCTAGGATTGACTGTTGGATTGTAGTAGTAACCCCCATGTCTATACAGCTTATACGTTATTTCGGCGTACTGGAGTACTTTGGAATACGTAGCTGGCCTGGTCCGTTCCTACTTGCCAGTATTCTGGTTCTGGGCGTGACATGCACCATATGACGACACGTGGCAAGCTAGCCGCTGGTTCGAGTTACCCGCCTCAACTCGGCTCTATTATATGTTATTAGTTTCCTGAAAACCTATTTCTTTTGGCCGATTTTGGAGCTTTTTGATCTCGTGATTTCTCGACTTCGTGGAGCGATTGCGAAAATCCTGAAGTCCTTTTCATGCACCATTTTTTGTTGTTGGAATCATCTTAAGGTCAGTTTTCATAATATCCAATTTATTTTCTGATATTTTGTTTGTGAATTTTTGGAAATTTATTTAATTGCCGGTTGTCCAAAACTCGACACATCGTACGGTTTTCAAGATTTCGGGAGATCCCGAACTTTTTGTGATCCGTTTAATGTTTTGGAAAGTTGACATGAAGATCTACAACATATAACTTTTCCAAAAATTTATAAGTTCATTAATATTTTATTAAATTTGTTGAACTCAGATTTCACCGGTGATTTACTGATTTGGTCACGGTTAGCCATAACTGTAAGCCCACTTCCCGAATTTTATTTATTTTTATCTTATATTTAGTTCTAAACATTTTCTAGTTAAAAAATATAGAATTTTATTTTAATTCTATTAAAGATATTTTCGATGAAAAAAAAATGTCAAATTAAAAATAAAATAAATAAATTTGTATTTGTAGAAATATATTCTAGAATCGTTTGAGTTATTATTTTACAGTTTAATAATTTGATAATATACTTGTGGAATTACTTGGTTGTTATATTAATTATTTTTAAGATTGGAGTTATAAAATATGTTTAATACATTATTTGATAATGTCGACTATCACTTTCAAAGTATTGTGTTTAAAGAAAAAAAATATTATTTTAAAGTTTTACTGTCACCAAGTATTAAAGTAGATTCATTAAAATATAAATATTTTAAAGAAATATTTATTTTTGATGAAATATTAATTAGTAAGATATACTTGAATTATTTGATGGTACCAAATAATATCTTTTATGATCAATTATTTGATTAGGATTTTGAGATAGTGCAGTTTGAAATTTATTTGACTAATAAAGTATTCTATTTTAAAGGAATAGTTCTTTGAATCAAAATATAGCTAAGATAATATAATGGATTAAATATTTAAACGAATATCCTAAACTATATCTAAATAATTATTTAAGATAATCTCGAATTTATTCAAATCCTAAACCAAATGTAAATCCCAAATCAAATCTATATACAATAAGATTCATTAGCTTAGCTGGTTTCAGAGCCTAACACCTCATATCTAATCTAATCTAATCAAGTACCGGCCCATGCATGCATAACCTTATCAGCAACCAATAGATATAGAAGTGTATGGAAAGGAGAACCCATGTCTCTCTCATCTCCCTCCTAAAAAGTTTCTGATACCGAATCCCTTCATGATTGCCAAACCTTTAGGGCTATGTCCATGCCAAAGCATCCATACACTAGAACACCCACGACAACCATCTACTGCTATCACCACCATGTCCTTGCCACTCGTGGCCACACCGATCCCCGACATGGCTGACTGGTCTTCTCTGCTCTCCCATTCCCTGTCACCACCGTTACGCCAACACCACCACCATAATCATCAGCATCGTCACCACCTACATCGCTATCACCAGAAAGATTACCCCAACTCACCTGCACCATCACGACCTCGTATTCTAGGAGTGTAACACCCACTTTTCTAAAATGAGGGTAATTTTGAACTTTTGTAAAAGTTTATTATTAATAATAGAATTTATTATTTATGGGAATTTTTAATTAATTTAATACTATTTAAAATTGGTGAATTATAATTTTGATGTGTTAGCTAGTGAACCCTAGAACTTTTGAGCCTAGAGACTAACCATGACCATGGAGACCTAACCATGTGATTAGAATGACTATTTACAACTTTTTAGGCTAAGGGTATTTTGGTCATTTTGTGACTTTTGAATTATTTAAGATTTTAATTAATTGGTGAATTTTAGATATTTTAATAATATTTAAATTGATTTATTATGATTTTGGTCATTTTTCATATTTTAATATTTTGGAAAAATTTTATATTTTTATATTATTTTTATTGGATTTGTTTAGTAGGGTTTGAGTTTCGTCTCGTTCCGACTTGTATTGTGACCCGGGTAGCTTAAACTCTAGATGGGACCCAATATTAAGTTAAGCATGGCCCACAAAACCCAATATTTAAGTTAGTTAGTTAAACTAATTTTATTATGTTAGAATGGTTAAGTTAGAGACTCAAATTAGATCATTTTCATCCCAAACTTGAACCTAGTCTAGACTTAACCATATGACACCAGAGAGGGGCAATTAGGATATTTTCCATTAGTCCTAATGGACTCTTTATGGCAGCCACCTTTAGGGGAGAATGATTCATTTCATTCATTACAATCTTGCCTCTTTTATTTTCCTTTTATTCTTCCCTAATTTTAGAGAGCCTTCCCTTGATTTGATCTCCAAATCAAATCATTCCTTCACCAAATCTTCTCTCAATCATTCCCATTCTCCAAGGGAAGGGTGCTACCAAGGATTGGAAGAGAAGTGCAAGGAGGAGTGTCCACTTTGAGGGATCTTTGTATCGGAGCGTGTCCTAAAGGATTTTATTGGGATTCCACTCCCAATAGGTAAAAACCCATCCTCTAAATCAATTTTCTTTGATAAATTAGTTTTGAATCCCTAGGATCCATCCTCATGCATATGTCCCCTTTATATTCAAATTTGAGACCATTTGGAGCTCTCTTGAGGATTTTAGATATGTGTCTTGTGTCCTACTTGATAGATCCCAAATTAGGACACCCCATGTGTATGTTTGTATGTTAATAGTTTAAATAAATATTTAAATTCAATTTTAGAATGGTTAGATAGTGGATTGATCTTAGTTAGGATGGTTAGAATGAGTTTCATTTGGATACCTATGTTGGTATCCAAGTATCTTGGCCTACATGTGTTCTTTTGTCCAAAACAACTCAAATTCGTCATAATATTCATCCACGTTTTTATTAACCAAAGCAACTTAGAAATGTCATAACTTTTAGCTTAGTCCCTTTTAATCTCCCATTTTTTTAAAAGAAGCGTATCGAAGTTAGCTTTCCAAATATATATTTTAATAAGCCAAAATCATTCGGGAACTTTTTGTAAAATTATTTGAGTGTCAGCTGTACGAAAGACGAACATGTTTCGGTATTTTCGCGATTCCGGAAGCTTTCGGACATGAAAATGCGATCCGTTTGAAGTTTCGTAAAGCTAACACGAAGGAATATAACATACTTTAATCCTAGAATTTAGTGAAGGCCCAATTGGTACAGTATTGATTTTAAGTAGAAGAGTGACTATACGACATAGACATTTTGTGTAACCTATGAGCCTATGTAGTATGGATTTTAAATAAATGTAGAGTATGTAATGCATGATATGTTAGATGAATAAAATGATATATATGATATGTATCCTCTTTACATTAATGTATATATATGGTTGAATGCAAGCATGTAGGAATGCAATCAATGTAATGTATGTAAGCAATGCATAAATGCATGAATGAAAGAATGATATACAATGTATGCATGAAAGTATATAATGAATGCTAGATATGAATGCAAGGTATACATGTAATGATAGATATGAATGTATAATGTATACAATGTAATACAATATATAATGATAGCATGTATGGTAATGTAAAATATATGATGCAAGCATGTATATGTCCACTGTTATTTTTTTCTTATATTATTCCTTCCTTCCCTTTCCATTTTAGTTTTTCCCCTTTTTTTTCCTTCTTCTATTTTACATGTTGTATACAATGTATATAATATATAGATGCATGTAAGTATGTAATGTGCATGAATGAATGCAAGTATGCATATATGATACGTATGTAGGCATGTATGCAATGTATGTATGTATACATATATATGTATGCATGTATGCAATATAAGCATGTATGAATGTATACATGTATGTTGTGTATCCATGTATGTATGTGTGGATACATGAATCAATATGTATATAGTGATAACATGAATAAATGAATGTATAAATGCATGAATGGATGTCATATATGAATGAATGAATCAATCAAAGGTATAAGAAATATAATGCATTATAATGAATGTTAACATATATAATGTATAAAAGTATGTACGTAAATGTGCATGAATGTATATCTATGTGACTATGTAAATATGCGTGATGTAACATATGCCTATATATAAATATGTATGTAATGTGGATATGCATATATGTATGAAGGTATGTATTTATACATAGTATCTATTTTATATTATGCATTGTTGTGGTTCACATTGCCTTGTGATTGTGTGAGTGCTAGCCTAGGCTTGGTTAGGCCTAGTGAGACTTGTTAGACTTGTTTGGGCTAGGACTTGACCTAGTTGACCTACTTTAACTAGTGTAGTTGACTAGAGTTGACCAAGGGTTGACTTTAGTCTAGATTGACCAAAACATCATGAGAATGCATTGTAGCAGTCTATTTACTATTTTAGACATGTAGTGAATTGTACTATTCTATAGGAGCCAGACACCACTCCTCGGACAGTATATTCTCTTCAGATATTCAGGATACCAGGCGAGTACATTCTCTGATCATTTCATATCCTGCTTAGGAGTATATTTCCTGCTTTAGATTACTTCACATGATGCTGACACGTTGGAAATACGGATTACTATATGGATCTTGTCGTGCGATGTTATCTCCTTAGCGGATACATCGGATATTTCGTGTTCGTGTACTTTATCATGAGCATCGTGTACTCCTTGTGTTCGTACTTTTCGTGTACAAATTGTGTGAAATCGTGTATACTCATGTGCTCACATGATCTTCGTGTGCAACTATACTTCGTGTGCATAACATAACTTGGCTAGATCCTTGTGTATTGATTGGGGTGGGGAAGCAAAAGTTGTTATGTAATCAATCCAGTAGATTATTCGTGTACAACCTCTGTAGATTACTCATGTACAACATCATGCCGTTTATATAACCGTCTTGTACTCTGAATCACTAGCACTGATAGTTCTCGTATATATTGTATCTATTTACTTACAGTCTCTCTCTTTTTACATCATGTTGTTCTTCAGTTCATGTATCTTACTCTCTAGCATGATTATATTCCTAGCCTATTATGATTTGTTGAGATGTACTATACTCGTTCCTGTCCTGACTGGACCTGTTAATAAATTTTACAGATAGCTTGGAGGTTGCCTGCTAGCCTAGAGGAGACACAGTAGAGGTTGTATAGATAGCTAGGGTTTTTCTTATAGCTTATTTTCAGTTGTCTTGAGCTGTATTTACTCTATGGATTACTGTATTTGAGATTTGAGATGTTTTCTGGGTTTGTGTATTAGACACTTAGACTTCTATCTGCTATATCTCTTTATGGATTTCATATTTTATCTATCTTTTATCATGCTCTACCTTAGATGTGATTGAGACTGTATTTGCTATGTCACCTCCATTCGGAGTGTATATACTGTATAGGTACCTTTATATTGTTAGATGTTTGACCTAGGACAGCGTTCTACCGTCGGCACTGCGGCATAGGCTAGACGTACCCACGTCTCGTGCCCTTACTCTAGGGTACGGGTCGTGACAAGGAGCCACGCCACCGCGAGGGAGTGCATCTGCCGATCTCATCGATGCCATCCCGCGAGTACGACAGCGGGAACCTCCGTCGCAGTCTTCAACTCGGCCAGCGTTGTGCCCGTTCCCACGGATCCGTGCCGCACCTCGCCGGTGGCCACGTCCGACACAGCCAGCGCCGGCGACCCCTTCTCGGCCAGCGTCGGACCTGCCGCCGCGAAACCTCACTTCGCCATGGCTACCGA
>JANAVB010024116.1:0-37156 GCA_029216955.1 Iris pallida
CCTCCCCCCGCCGTTCCTCCCGTGTGCAGCACCCCACCAGGCAGCCCCTCCCCACACAGGCCACCTGCGCCTGCCCCCAGCGCGGCAGGAGCGGCCTTCCTCCTCCTCCGCCCCCGCCACGGGTCCCCCGGGGGCCCCTCCCCCTCCTCCCTCCCGCCCGGACCCGTCGCCGGAGTTCGTCCTGACGTCGGTGGTCCCTCCCCTCCCCCCTCAGGTCACGAGCCCCCCTCGGGACACGCTCGCGTCCCCCTCCCCGGCGTTGGTCGAGTCGCCAGCGGTGCCGTTGTCCCCGTCCCCGACGCACGCTCGGGTCTCCGGCGCTCCCTTCGCCGCCCCCGACCCCTCCCCCTCCCTTTCATCAGATAGCCGCCTCACTCACTCCCGGCGCGATGCGCTGCGCCCGCCCACCCTCTTCTGGCCAGTCCTCCCCTCCCAGGTTGGCTTCCCCGCCGGAGGGCGCCCGACCTCCACAGTCGTTCTCCGCCTCGCCCAACCCCCTTCTGGCCGCCGCCGGTCCTTCCCGGAGCCTCTCTCCGGACCACCCCCCCTCGCGGCCTTCCCCCTTTCGCAGATCCCCTCGCCAGAGCCCCTTCCCCCTCTCGTCTTCTCCCCCTCCGGCTTCCTCCGACGGAGCGCCCACCTCGGGCTCCGTGCCGCACGCTGGAGGGAGGGCGAGGTCGCATCGAGCCGAGCGCCCCCCAGGGCTGTGTGCCCTTCCCCAGGCTGCGCGCCCACACGCTCACCTAGGAACCCACGCGTCAGCGGTCCAACCCTTTTGAAAGTTCAAATTTCTGCTTTTTCAGTTTTTTGGATTAAAAAAAATTATATATATATATATATATATATATATATATATATATATATATATATATATATATATATATATATATATAAACTTTGCTATATAGAGCCCTTTGCTTTTAGGCTCTGCAACTGTCTGTATGCTCTTTTGAGCTCCCTCTTTTTTCAATAAAGTGCCTTTTAAAAAAAAGATATATATATATATATATATATATATATATATATATATATATATATATATATATATATATATATATTTTATATATATATATATATATATATATATATATATATATATATATATATACTTAAATAAAAAACAAATAAATAAATTATACCAAAGAAGGGAAAAATGGGCTAAGGGTTTACAAATCTACCCCCTTAAAATAATTTCATCCTCGAAATTTAATAAGCTGTGATCTACTAAAATGAATAGTCTAACATATATTGCTATTTAAAATTATTTAAGTACTTACCAGTCAAAGTTTAATATAGGCCTATTAATAATGGTGCTACTATAATCAACTAGGAATTACCGTCAACTCTTCCTTGTGGTGTCGTCGTATATTCCAGGATCATGGCGAAAGCTTGTCCTCCTTGTGCGGTTGGTAGTGGTGGCCAGTCACATTTTTCTTCGGACAAAATCGAGATATGTGCTGGTTGGATCCACAAGTATAACACAACCCTAATCATTTACGATAATCTTCTTGGATGTGACCCCTCTTCGTGCAATACTGGCAGGTAGGAATATCTTGGTCTTGATATGGGGTTGCTCGTGTCTGTTGATAGGTAATTGGCCGTCTCTCGGGTCCTCCTTGTGGTGCTCGAGTTGCTACTCTCACTGGCTGAGGCTGCTGGTGATGTTGATGTACTGGGGCCTTTCCATGAACGTTGGGATGTTTCGTCGATCCCGATTGGCTGCTGCCTCCTCCATATGCGTCTCGATCTCTCTTTTGTTTGTGCTTCAACTCTTTCTCTACCGCATATACAACCTTCAAGATCCTTTTGTAGGTTGTGGCTTGACTGGTGGCGATGGCTAGGTGAATCTCATGTGATAATCCCTTCTTGAACTTCTTGGCTTTGCCTTCAGGGGTCATGTTATCTGCGAAACGACTGAGGCGGAAAAACTTTGCGGTGTACTCATCGATGGTGAGGTTGCCCTGCTCTAGGCTCTCCAACTCGCTCTCCAACTCTTCTCAGGCTACTTCAGGATAGAACTTTTTCTTGAACAACTCCTTGAACTCATCCCAAGTCACGTCTGGTGCGGTAAATCGGGGCTCATCTTTATACCATGTGCGGGCGATGTCGTAAAGCTGCATGCTGGCTGACTCGATCTTCAGGTCTTCAGGAACTCGAGCCATCCGAAGATATCGATCCATGTTCTCTAATCACTCATCCGTGTAGAGAATCCCTTTCGTCCTATTGAATTCCTTGGGCCTAAGGTCCATAAAATTCTTGGAAGTTCCAGGACACTGTCCGGGAGCATCTCTATTCTGAAGAGCCTCTCTCAAAGTGTCACGAAAGATGTTGGCTTGTGCCGTCTGGCAAGTGATAAGCTGCTGAAAGATCCCCAGGAAAGTAGCATTGTCCAGTGTAGGTGGCGAAGGCAAAACATGTACTGAATACATGGCAGGTGCTGGATATAGGACATGTGCTGGATAAAGGACATGTGCTGGCAGTGGAACAGGTGCTGGATGCGAAACACGTTCTGGTAGTGGGATAGATGTTGGGGGCAGAACGGGTGATGGTGGTGGTGTCTGCGGAGGAAACTACGGAGGTGGTGGAATATTGTCTCTGCGGAATCTTGAGAACTGCGGTTATGATGGGTTGCCCAGATGGGTAAGCTGGCTTCCTTGCGTCGGTGGGGTCATGTATGTGAAGAATCCTCCAACAGTCGGTAGGGTGTTCAGGAGAGCGTTGTTCCTATCTTGAGAATCTATTTACTGTAATAAAAGAAAACATTAGACGGTATGAAGATTTCAAGCAAGATGCAAGTCAAGGATTTAATAAAACCAAAGAAAGAGACCAATAACATGTCGAGACATATGGATGAGATCCTAAAAGTCTAATTCTATTTGCAGGCTCACGTTGGTACAGTAACGTAACCGAAGTGATTAACCTAGACCTATATGGGCCACCAAAAGAACTTGTCACGATCTGTACCCATTTTTCGGATATAAGTCTGTGTCCAAGTCCAGCCTACGCCGCAGTGTCGGCGATAGAACGATGTCTAGTATATATAAGTCATAGAATCTAGAATCACATGGCAATCTATATCTCATCCACAGAATAATAATGATCAACTAAGATCAATGCATGTCAGTGAAGAGAGAATAATATAAACTGAATGTTTCCAAGTTATCAAGAATCCAAGTCACGTCCGGTGGATAAAAATCCACTATCAGTAGATGGAAATAAAGTACATACATGAAATAAAATAAACTGAGTCCAAACTAGGCTAACCATCAAATTCATCTTCACTGCAGTCGTACCGTGGTCTGAAGCTGGCTCAAACCCGCTCATGTGCACTGGCTCAAACTCGGCTAAACCTAAAGAGATCATCAGGTCCTCAAAGGACTAGCAAGATACATAAAAATATACCTATCTAACGGTTTATCATGCATGAAAAGAATACATGATATAAGCAGGAAAAGACTAAGCAATGACGATACACGAATATGAGAACAACTACGCATAAATGAACTGCTGGAATAAACAAGTGAACAAGAGAACAACGAATACCAAACCCACGCCCCGATTGTGGACTCACAAGTTTGAACAAAATACTAACCCTTGTCCCGAGTGTGGACTCGTAGGTTAGTTCAAGGCAATCACCCTCGCCCCGTGTGTGGACTCGCAGGTGCAAACAGTCAACCATCGCCCCAAGTATGGACTCGCAGGCTGAAAACATGGCAAATAAGAAATAATAGTTCAATTATAGCGCACTCATTCTACGATACGACTCAATCAAGCACATATGAGATACAGGTCCAATACAACTACAAGGCCAATCGTGAACAATGACTAGATACCAATGAAAGCAACTAAACTAGTATGATATGAGAAACACATGTTAGCCATCAATCAGGAGAAATGGATAATGAAGGAGTAAGCATGTAAATAAAGCTGTAAAGAATGGCAAGGTATACTTGTCTTAAGTCCTGAGCTGTTGGTACGGATTACAATCCGTATCAAGGTCCAAGTAACCTATTTATAAATTGATAGGATCAATACACAATTTTGATAGTACAAAATAAGCTTATCTATTGGGTTATTTAGGCTTCTAGGTTTATTTATATTTAATGGTCAGGTGGATATGCTGTCTAATGTTTTCCCCAACCTATTTGTAGGATATACACACAATTTTCTTATTCTAATACTACATTTGTTGAGGTCAACCACCCATAACTTGGTTTCATTATTATCCATTAGGCATGTTCCTATACATATATATAAACTTATTCTTGATACCTCATAATATATTGACTTGTCTTACCCTTCTTCAGGCCAACTGTACCAACCCTTTCTAATTCCTCTGATACATACATCCCAAAACCCGATACTCCCTTCTTCTGTTTGTACCCTTAGATAATACTAATGTGAGATCCTCTTTTTACCTTACATGTTGCCACTTGGTTGTTTACCTGCCAGGTCTGATACCAACCAATGCCCTAGTCCATTTGATACATGGGTTCACCTTCTTTCTGGAACCCGGGCTCCCAATTTCCTAATAGCAGTGTTTTATTTGGGTGTTGCTAACACACTGTTGTCCTGTATTCAAAACTTCCTCTGTGCATTAATACATTTGTCTACATGGATTTTCTATATTAATGTAATTTAATACTTAAGTTATAGACTGATATGTGCCTTGGGTTCCACCTATACAGACTCGACTAAAGGGTTTTTACTCATGTACCCCTAGTACTGGACTTCCCTGGTATCTACTTACCTTCAGATGTATACCAAGAACAACTTGGCATATGACCTGTCAATTACATCTAAGAGTTTATGTTACCACCATTATCCAACTCGCTCCATTCCTCTTCATTTGTCAAGACAGTATATATCCATCTCTAAGGTATAGACGGATATGCACATTTGGGAACCTTCCCATGGTTCTCTACGTCAACTGACCCACGAATTGACGTATAGGTTTTCCTAATTCCTGTTATGGCTTGTAGGAACTTGGTATTCTATAATGTACTCACAAACCACATAAATCTATTTGTTGTTACAAAATACCAATCCAAGTATAAATACTCATCACCCGATACTTCAACCCGATTACTAATACTACCTACCTAAACCCCTTATATTGTTTTACGCTATGTTTGTATGACCTCGTGGATGTACTCGACAGTTGCAATAAGGTAGGATACTACACATCTCTCACTACTAAAATTCGCCCAATTGGCGACATATATTTAGCGATGTTCGATTAAAGTCGCTAAATTGTGTACATTAGCGACGTTTAAACAAAACGTCACTAATAATCACTACTAGCGACGACCTAAGCGACGTAACAACGACGTTTATTAATCATATGATCCAGTCGTCACGAAACATCGCTCGGACGTCGCTAATAGCGACTAACTTAGTGACGTTAGTGATAGCGTCGCTAAATTCTAATTATATCCCCCCACTGATTCATTTCTCCCCATTTTCCTCTCTTACTCTCTCTCCTTCCTCCTCCGGTGCTCTCACTCTCTCCGACGGCGACTCTCACTCTCTCCGGTGACTCTCCTCCCTCTCCAGTACGTGACTCTCCTCCTCCCTCTCTCTCTCTCTCTGTCTGTTTTGGTTGTTGGTGGTTTGGGGGGGTACGGGTGGCTCGGGAGGAGGTGTAGGGGGGATGCGGGTGGTTGGGGGGTGAGTGGGGGGTGGCTGGGGGGGTGGGGCAGGGGACGAGGGCGGCTGGGGGAGGGGAGCTAGGGTTAGGGTTCGGGTTCGGGTCTATTTCCTCCCATTTTACTCTCTCACTCTCTCCCCTTTCCCCCTCCGGCGCTCTCACTCTCTCCGGCGACTCTCACTCTCTCCGGCGACTCTCACTCTCTCCGGCGACTCTCACTCTCTCCGACGACTCTCCTTCCTCTCCGGTACGTGTACTCTTCCCCTCCCTCTTTCTCTCTCTCTCTGTCTCTCTCTCTCCGGCTGTTTTGGTTATTGGTGGCTGGAGAGGGGGTGCACGTGGCTCGGGGGGAGGGCAGGGGGATACGGGTGGTTCGGGGGTGAGTGGGGGTGGCTAGAGGGGTGGGACAGGAGGGACGAGGGCGACTGAAGGAGGGGAGCTAGGGGTAGGGTTCGGGTTAGGGGTGGGTATGTATGGACGGCTGAGGGAGGGGAGCAGGGGGTGGGGGCGGCTGGGGGAAGGGAGCAGGGGGGGTGGGGGCGGCTGGGGGAGGGGAGCAGGGGAAGTGGAGGGTTAGGGTTCGGGTTAGGGGTGGTGTAGGGCGGGCTTGGTCAGGGGCACCGATAGTGCCAAAAATTTTGATAATTTAGTAATAATTATTTATTTTTCGACACCGAAAAATGTGATACTCCGATTCGAACGCACCGAAAGTACTGATATTTGTAACAAGTAGTTTTGTTGGTTGGTTAATTGGTAACATGGTGATCGGGATATATAGTCCCTGCAGCCATTCGACTGGCGAGACAGAAACTATGGTACGACATGGTGATCAGGATATAGTCCTTACAGCCATTCGACTGGCGAGGCAGAAAACTATGTAGCCGTAGATAAAGTTGACTGCTCTCCGACCCTCATCCCTCGGCAATGATGATATAACAACCTATCACTATATCTTATATAGTAGTAGATGATGTCTTAGTATTACATTATGTGAGTTCATCTTGATTCTGTTACATTCTTCAGATACTATATACGATAAGAACATATACTACACCATATGTACAGAACATAGATGATTCACACTAATGTATGCTAGAATAAATTTTGGGTTGTGTTCTGAGCTATCCGTTCTCACACTTGGCAAAAAATTGAATTTTCTGTACTTTATCTGCTTTCGAAAGTGTACTCAAATTATATGATGGTTCCTTTAGTTAGCTTGCTTATGTTATAATTATATTATTTGTGAATATCGATATTATCAGATGGCATCCATGACCCGAGAAGAGGCACGTCGTTTGAGGGAAATAATGAATGCTGAGGTGGCTCTTCCTACTGTTAAGGAGGAAGTGGCACCGGTAGCTAGTGAGACCGGGAGTTCTATTCATCCAGCACCGGTAGCTAGTGAGACCGGGAGTTCTATTCATGCAGCACTTGCAAAGGACTACATCTCTCCTGCCGCCGTCGATCCCACTTATTCGAGGTGGTTGCATGATCGTATCACTGAGCGTTTGTGTGAGCTGCGTGGTTCTCATTAGCTATTAGTACTTATTTGTATTAGACTATTTGTATTTGGTTGTTTTTGTATTAGACTATTTGTATTGGACTACATATATGAATTAGTACTGTGTCAATCTCTAGATTGTATTGGACTACGACATGGTGATCATGACATAGTCCCTGCAGCCATTCGACTGGCGAGGCAAAAACTATGGTACGACATGATAATCAGGCCATAGTCCCTGCAGCCACTCGACAACCAACCGGAGAGGATACTCTGAGAGATCCATCTGAGTAGGACGTATACTCTGAGAGATTACCTTTACAAGAATGATATCAGTAGTGGGATTGAGTGTTGGAGGAGATATTATCAGAGTATACGTCCTACTCAGATGGGTCTCTCACCGTTACTATTTTTTCTGACAGCATGGTAGATGTGCTCCGTCAACAGATTTTTGCTCTGAGCCAAAAATTTGCCTCGAAGCTCAAGTGGACATCCTTCATGTAGAGCTCGAGCGAGAGGTTCTTGACAGCATGGTGGTCTCCTTTGTGGGACGAGCAAGAATCCTTTGACAAAGGAGACCACCATGCTGTCAAGAACCTCTCGCTCGAGCTCTACACGAAGGATGTCCACTTGAGCTCCGGGGCAAAGTTTTGGCTCAGAGCAAGAATCTGTTGACAGAGCACATCCACCATGATTTCAGAAAAAAATAGTAACAATGAGAGACCCATCTGAGTAGGACGTATACTCTGATAATGTCTCCTCCAACACTCAATCCCACAATTGATAACATTCTTGTAAAGGTAATCTCTCAGAGTATACGTCCTACTCAGATGGATCTCTCAGAGTATTCTCTCTGGTTGGTTGTCGAGTGCTACTTAGTTAAAGTTCAAGTGCTACTTAGTTGTGTCTCTCTCTATCTATCTCGCTATCAACGCTATTGTGTTGTTCCCCCTCACATCTGATAGTTCTCTCATTTATTTGTCAATTACTGTATTTTAGTTCTAGTTAGTTTTATGTAATTCTCTGATAGTTCTCTTATTTATTCTGTATTTTGGCTCCAGCTCCAGCTCCATTTGCATTAATCTACGGTACGACATGTGATCAGGACATAGTCCCTGCAGCCATTCGACTGGCGAGACAGAAACTATGTAGCCGTAGATAAATTTCACTGTCCTTCGACCCTCATCCCTCGGCAATGATGATACGACAACCTATCACTATATCTTATATAGTAGTAGATGATGTTTTAGTATTACATTATGTGAGTTCATCTTGATTCTGTTACATTCTTCAGAAACTAGATACTAGATTCGATAAGAACGTATACTACACCATATGTACAGAACATAGATAATTCACACTAATGTATGCTAGAATAAATTTTGGGTTGTGTTCTGAGCCATCCGTTCTCACACTTAAAACACATATGAATTAGAACTGTGTGTCAATCTTTGTTTTTGTATTTTCGAACAGGGATTGGATTCTGTATTTTGTATTTTGGATTCTGTATTTTGGCTCCAACTCCAGCTTCATTTGCATAAATCTACGGTACGACATGGTGATCAGGACATAGTCCCTGCAGCTATTCGACTGGGGATCAGGACATATATATCTAGTGAATATAAGGGGATAACATCCCAAAAGAAGATCCTTATAGTACCAATCCGTGATAACAATCGTGTCAGCATCAAGTACAGTAATCTAGAGCAAGAATGTAAATCCAGGCAAGTATAAAACGGTCAGAGAATGTACTCGCCTCGTATCTGAATGTCTGAAGTAAATGTACTGTCTGAGGAGAGGTGTCTGTCTCCTAATCAGAGCAACACAAGTTATAACATGTCTAAAATAAGGAAATAGACTGCTACAATGCATCTACATGTTGTCTAGGTCAAACTAGGCTAAAGTCAACACTTGGTCAACTCTAGTCAACTATCTAGTCAAAGCTAGGTCAATTGGGTTAACATAGAATTAATGAAGTCTCACTAGGCCTAACCAGTCTACCCTAGCTAGTACACACCATACAAATCTAAGGCTATACAAGCCAACACAAGTCACATATCAAGATACATCACATTCATGTATATTCAACATTATATATATATATATATATATATATATATATATATATATATATAAGAAAAAAAAAAATATATATATATAAGAGAAAAGAACTAACATGTAAAGCTATGTGTGTGTGTGTGAACATGGAGGTGTACATGAAAAGAGAAATCAACACTAGTTATGAGTTTACACTACACATGGCACAAAGCTAACCCATCTACATTACACATGTATTATACTTAACATGCATGGCTACAAGTATATATCTATATACATTAGAGTAGAGACTATTTAAGTTATAACTAACATGCATCTATACTTTACATAAATCTATATATATTATAGCAATCATTTAGAGAAGGGTTACATGGCATGGTGGTTGATATAGAGTGGGGTGTCCTTGTGCAGAGGGTGAAGTTCATTCTCAGTTTAGTTCCACATTTACATATAAACTAAAGTGAGCTATCCCATAAACTGGTATAACTAACCACATAAAATAAACCATGTTATCTGAAATCTGCCATTAAGCCAACATCCCATATGCATACAGCTATTGCATTGTCTAATACTGAAATTAACTAACATTTCGAATTAAGGGGTTGAAGGTTAACATTACATTCATAGACATTCCACTATATTGAAAACTAAAATTGGCTTGGCAATAGAAAAAGGAAGGTATATATGCTTACATGGACAGTTCAGTGTTCGAACAACCTAAAATGAACTAACATTCAATCTAAATATCAGCTATGCATTGGTTCTATGTCTACATATGAAATCTGATATTGCATTTACAATATTTATACATTATGTATTCATATCTATCATTACATATATACCTTGCATTTATATCTAGCATTCATTATATACTTTCATGCATGCATTGTATATCATTCTTTCATTCATGCATTTATGCATTGCTTACATATATTATATTAATTGCATTCCTACATGCTTGCATTCAACCATATATATACATTAATGTAAATAGATTATATATCATATATATGTCATTTCATTCATCTAACATATCATGCATTACATACTCTATATTCATTTAATATCCACACTATATAGGCTCATAGGTTACATAAAATGCATATATCGTGTAGTCACTCTTTTACTTAAAACCAATACTGTACCAATTGGGCATTCACTAAATTTTAGGATTAAAGCATGTTGTAGTACTTCATGTTAGCTTTCCGAAACTTCAAACGGATCGCATTTTCGTGTCCGGAAGCTCCCGGAATTGCGAAAATACCGAAACGCGTTCGTCTTTCGTACAGCTGACACTCAAATAATTCTACAGAAAGTTACAGAAAGAATTTGGCTTATTAAAATATATATTTGGAAAGCTAACTTCGATACGATTCTTTTAAAAAAATGGGAGATAAATCGGAGTTTTAAGCTAAAAGTTATGACATTTCTAAGTTGCTATTGCTTTTAAAAACGTGGATAAAAATTATGACGAATTTGGGTAGTTTGAGACAAAAGAACACAAGTATATAACATAATATATCAAGAACTCACTCTCTACACTAATATATATATGAGACACTATAGAACACATCTCCAATACAAAAATATGAGATTAAACATTTAATAATTCATTCATACATAACAACAACACATAGTGTGTCCAAATTTGGGGTTTTCCCACATGGACACAACTACAACACAAAAGACACTCCTATAACCTCCAAATGGACACAAAATGGACACAAATGGAGATACAACCATGGGCGTCATTCCTATGGGTTCAAAATAGACCTATATGCATGAGGAAATGAAAAGGAGAAGGGATTTATACCTCCCGGTAGATCGAATCGAAGAAAAGCCTTTCCGGAGCGACACCGACACGTAGAGATTCCAAAAGGACACGAACGAGCTCCGAATCCTCCCAAACTTGGGTAGCTACCTCCTTGGCTAGAATGGAGAAGGAAAGAAGAAGATTTGGTGGCGAAATAGAAGGATTTGGTGGAGAAATTGCTAGGGATTGCTCTCTAGGAATTTGGGGAAGAACAAGAGAGAGAGTGTGGATGAGAATAATGAAATAAACTTGAGCCTATCCTCTCCCAAAGTGGCTGGCCATATGGGGCTATTTATCCTATTATGGTAAGGTCCAAAATGCCCCCACTAACCTATTCTATTAGTATTAGGAAATGGCTAATTGGTTGGGGCTAAATTAGTCATTCTAAAGTCTCTAATCACACTAACCTTATCCATAATAATTAGTCTAACCTCTAACTAAAATATTTCTATCATGTGGGCCATGGCTAACTAATGTGTGGGTCCACTAAAGTCAACACTACCCCCGGGCCCCCGTTTCAAGTCGAATTGAGCTGAAATTCGAATCCGACTCAAATAACCCCAAAACAATATCATAAATAATAAAATAAATTTCAAAAATATTTCAAAAATACAAAATGACAAAAATACTCCTGTTCCTGAAAACTGGGGGTGACAAATTCCTCGAAATTAAAACCAAACAATAGTAAAATGTCAAAATCACAAGTCATAATTTTAAATAGTTTAAAAATGATTAAAAATCACCAAAAATTATAATATGAAATAATTATCAATAAATAATAATTATAATTTCAAAATTTCAAAATTACCCTCATCTGGAAAACTGGGTGTTACAATTCTACCCACCTTATAAAAATTTCGTCCTCGAAATTAAGATGATTGCACCCCCTTCTAGGTCAAACATAGTCAAGGGTCAATCACTAGTCAATTTCTCAACATCCAAGTACTTGGTCATCAACTGGTCAACTTCTTAGGGTTTTACCTATGCTAGCTATTTAGGTGTTGGCAACTAGAATTTAGCAAAAGAGAAACTCTATAATAGACTAGCTCTTAACTTTCCAATCCTATCAAGTCACCTATAACTAAATACCTACAAGCTAAGCACATGAATACCAAATACCATATATATATATATATATATATATATATATATATATATATATATATATGCTCAAGAACAACAACCCATCACATATATCCTAAGTATATCATCTATATATATACATGACTGATCAACCAAGGGTTAAGGCAGACTAAACTTATAAGGGTCTAAAACAATGCTTAGAACTAGGCTAAGGATGAATGGTCTGAATCAAGGGGACATGGTATCTAGTGAAGGGTCTGCACACTGCCTATAAAGGTGATCAACACAAAGGAACTCAACACGAAGGGAACTTAACTAAAATGGAAAACTGAACCAAGTATAGGCTAAACAACATGTTTATAACCTTATACAACAATGGCCTATAGATACCAACTAACCTATATCCCATATGCCAATATCATATGCAATCTATCTATGCAAATAGACCTCTCGGTCTTAGGTGAAACTACAACTATACTCAAAGGCAGGCTCTGGTCATGGGTGCCTCACTGGAAAAGGTAAGGGAAAGTAGTAATAATCATCAAGGATATAAGGCATACTAACATCCTATGTGTAACTGGTTGGTATTATAGATAATAAGAGAATTATCTGCAATGGGTTACTATTCTAACACCAATGCTAACTATCACCTCTAGGGTACAGACACTCTACAAGTCATCATACCATTATACTATGAAGGAACTACCTATGAATAAGCTCTACAAAACTAAATATCCCTACTCCTAAGTCATTTATAACAATCAAAAGGGTATGATATTTAAACCTTCTCAAGATACAATCTGTTAATCATTTGCGTCTGTCCAAAATCATGTTGTCCAGAGTCTTCATCATGCTAGTGAGCAAGGCTACGATAATCACAGGGTCCTTAACTAAGGTACGTACCTCTAGGTTCATGGTATTTAAAATTTTCGCACTGCCGCATACGACGGCGAAAACCTTAAATTCCCATACCCGAGAATACATCCAAAATCTGACTACATGTCCTCACTATGCCAACTAACAGGACTATCGAGGATTCTAGATTCTATGATTTAGGCGACCTAGCCCATATGATTTTCTTAGAAGAAAAAACAAACACAACAAAAGAGTAACATGACAAAATTAATCAATCAACAAGGAACAGATGGAATCGGATTTTAAGGTAATTATAAAAGACAATTGCGGGAATAGAATTGAGAAGAACGAAACTTGCAGCAAGATCTCCAATGGTCTGTGCATCCTTGACTGTCCTGACGATAGCTCGCCCTGCTAGTTTTCCCTGGTCTGCTGCTGATGCTGCATGAGTCAACGATGCTGAGAGAAATCAGAAATGACGGGAGAAAATCTCTGTACAGATAGAGGTACACCTCCAATGTAGCAAAAACGCCAACCTGAGTCGGCATAACAGAAGCTGCGGTCTCGAGGCCCTGATGAACAGGACGAGAGGTGGCCAGCCTCTCGATAGTATCCCCCGAACCGAAGCGATGAGATCATGTCTTCATAACCATCATGAAAACTGATCAAACAAGAAGCAATTTCTGAGAATGAAGCAAAAAATTCAAAGGAGGACAGTTTATATTCAAGGGAAGTCAATAAGCAACAATTTTTGACAAAAAGAAATCTGATTAAGAGTTTTTCCTAATATGATTGAGTACCTCCAAAATATCCTAATCCTACTGCAGGCTGTAGTGATACTCTAGTTCGAATACCACTACATAAACTCGACCTGCATGGGCCACCACTAAAAACGTGTCACGACCCGCACCCACCGTGAGGGTACGAGAACGTAACAATGCCCAGCCTACGCCGCAGTGTCGGCGGTAGAACGCTGTTCTAGGTCATGAACTATAACTACATAACATAAAATATACTCTCCAGAAGGAGGCCAACACCGAGGTACAACTCAATCACAATCTAAGGTAGAATATAGCACGATGGAAATAGATAAGAAATCCTCAACTGAGGTACAACAGAAATGGAATACAAGTCTCATCATCTCTAAAATATACAACTCTGAAAATAAAGACAACAGCTAAGCATGAAAAGAAGGAACAGTCTAAGCTATCTACACTATACAAGGTATCATCCTGAGCAGCTGCCTGAACCTCCCCAGTGGTCCAGGTCGCGAGTGTCAACAAGCCAAACTCCAAGTAAGGGTGCAGGGTTCCTCATCATCTTTTGTAAAATTTTCAACAGGTCCAGTCAGGACGGGAGCAAGCCCAAAACATCTCACGCAGTTCATATCATGTTAGAAAATATAAAACATGCAATAGAGTAAGGTACATGAAATGCTGAAAGAAAGAAGTCTATAAAAAACAGTAGAGATTTGATAACAGGAAATATCTAAATATGATAAGTAAGAACTGTAAGCCTACTGTGATTTAGAGTACAATATGGTTATGTAAACGGTCTAGGAAAATGCAATGGTAACTCCATTGTACGTGGGTGTACAATAGACATATACAATAGTTATACAATCTTGTACAATAGGATTTGATTACATAACCAATTCTACTCTCCCTCCCCAATCAATACACAAGGATCCACTCCAGTTACGTTATCTTGCACAATAGTGTACAATATTATACAATAGATGTACAATATTATACAATAGGTGTACAATGTTATACAATAGTTGTATAATGTTATACAATAGTGTACAATGGTCTATCCCTGGAACTCATGTGATAATGAGAGTACAATATGCACAATGAGTGTACAAGGATATAGGTATTCAGTAAATACAATATGGAAGTGAAACGCACATCACAATATATATCTAGTGAATACAAGGGGATAACATCCCAAAAGAAGATCCTTATAGTACCAATCTGTGATAACAATCGTGTCAGTATCAAGTACAGTAATATAGAGCAAGAATGTAAATCCAGGTAAGTATGAAACGGTCAGAGAATATACTCACCTCGTATCTGAATGTCTGAAGTAAATGTACTGCCTGAGGAGAGGTGTCTGTCTCCTAATCAGAGCAACACAAGTTATAACATGTCTAAAATAAGGAAATAGACTGCTACAATGCATCTACATGTTGTCTAGGTCAAACTAGGCTAAAGTCAACACTTGGTCAACTCTAGTCAACTATCTAGTCAAAGCTAGGTCAATTGGGTCAACATAGACTCAATGAAATCTCACTAGGCCTAACCAGTCTACCCTAGCTAGTACACACCATACAAATCCAAGGCTATACAAGCCAACACAAGTCACATATCAAGATACATCACATTCATGTATATTCAACATATATATATATATATATATATATATATATATATATATATATATATATATATATATATAAGAGAAAAGAACTAACATGTAAAGCTATGTGTGTGTGTGTGTGAACATGGAGGTGTACATGAAAAGAGAAATCAACACTAGTTATGAGTTTACACTACACATGGCACAAAGCTAACCCATCTACATTACACATGTATTATACTTAACATGCATGGCTACAAGTATACATCTATATACATTAGAGTAGAGACTATTTAAGTTATAACTAACATGCATCTATACTTTACATAAATCTATATATATTATAGCAATCATTTAGAGAAGGGTTACATGGCATGGTGGTTGATATAGAGTGGGGTATCCTTGTGCAGATGGTGAAGTTCATTCTCAGTTTAGTTCCACATTTACATATAAACTAAAGTGAGCTATCCCATAAACTGGTGTAACTAACCACATAAAATGAACCATGTTATCTGAAATCTGCCATTAAGCCAACATCCTATATACATACAGCTCATGCATTGTCTAATACTGAAATTAACTAACATTTCGAATTAAGGGGTTGAAGGTTAACATTACATTCATAGACATTCCACTATATTAAAACTAAAATTGGCTTGGCAATAGGAAAAGGAAGGTATATATGCTTACATGGACAGTTCAGTGTTCGAACAACCTAAAATGAACTAACATTCAATCTAAATATCAGCTATGCATTGGTTCTATGTCTACATATGAAATCTGATATTGCATTTATAATATTTATACATTATGCATTCATATCTATCATTGCATATATACCTTGCATTTATATCTAGCATTCATTATATACTTTCATGCATGCATTGTATATCATTATTTCATTCATGCATTTATGCATTGCTTACATATATTATATTAATTGCATTCCTACATGCTTGCATTCAGCCATATATATATATATATATTTTTTTTTTTTTTTTTTTTGCATTCAGCCATATATATACATTAATGTAAATAGGATATATATCATATATATATATATATATCATTTCATTCATCTAACATATCATGCATTACATACTCTATATTCATTTAATATCCATACTATATAGGCTCATAGGTTACACAAAATGCATATATCGTATAGTCACTCTTTTACTTAAAACAAATACTGTACCAATTGGGCATTCACTAAATTCTAGGATTAAAGTATGTTGTAGTACTTCATGTTAGCTTTCCGAAACTTCAAACGGATCACATTTTCGTGTCCGGAAGCTCCCGAAATCACGAAAATACCGAAACGCGTTCGTCTTTCGTACAGCTGACACTCAAATAATTCTACAGAAAGTTACAGAAAGAATTTGGCTTATTAAAATATATATCTGGAATGCTAACTTCGATACGGTTCTTTTAAAAAAACGGGAGATAAATCGGAGTTTTAAGCTAAAAGTTATGACATTTCTAAGTTGCTATTGCTACTAAAAACGTGGATAAAAATTATGACGAATTTGGGTAGTTTGAGACAATAGAACACAAGTATATAACATAATATATCAAGAACTCACTCTCTACACTAATATATATATATATGAGACACTATAGAACACATCTCCAATACAAAAATATGAGATTAAACATGTAATAATTTATTCATACATAACAACAACACATAGTGTGTCCAAATTTGGGGTTTTCCCACATGGACACAACCACAACACAAAGGACACTCCTATGACCTCCAAATGGACACGAAATGGATACAAATGGAGATACAACCATGGGGGTCATTCCTATGGGTTCAAAATAGACCTATATGCATGAGGAAATGAAAAGGAGAAGGGATTTATACCTCCCGGTAGATCGAATCGAAGAAAAGCCTTCCCGGAGCGACACCGACACGTAGAGATTCCAAAAGGATACGAACGAGCTCCGAATCCTCCCAAACTTGGGTAGCTTCCTCCTTGGCTAGAATGGAGAAGGAAAGAAGAAGATTTGGTGGCGAAATGGAAGGATTTGGTGGAAAAATTGCTAGGGATTGCTCTCTAGGAATTTGGGGAAGAACAAGAGAGAGAGTGTGGATGAGAATAATGAAATAAACTTGAGCCTATCCTCTCCCAAAGTGGCTGGCCATATGGGGCTATTTGTCCTATTATGGTAAGGTCCAAAATGCCCCCACTAACCTATTCTATTAGTATTAGGAAAGGGCTAATTGGTTGGGGATAAATTAGTCATTCTAAAGTCTCTAATCACACTAACCTTATCCATAATAATTAGTCTAACCTCTAACTAAAATATTTCTATCATGTGGGCCATGGCTAACTAATGTGTGGGTCCACTAAAGTCAACACTACCCCCGGTTCCCGTTTCAAGTCGGATTGAGCTGAAATTCGAATCCGACTCAAATAACCCCAAAACAATATCATAAATAATAAAATAAATTTCAAAAATATTTCAAAAATATAAAATAACAAAAATACTCATGTTTCTGAAAACGGGAGGTGACAAATTTCTCGAAATTAAAACCAAACAATAGTAAAATGTCAAAATCACAAGTCATAATTTTAAATAGTTTAAAAATGTTTAAAAATCACCAAAAATCATAATATGAAATAATTATCAATAAATAATAATTATAATTATAAAATTTCAAAATTACCCTCATCTGGAAAACTGGGTGTTACACCCCTCGGCAATAATGATACAACCTATCACTATATCTTATATAGTAGTAGATGATGTTTTAGTATTACATTATGTGAGTTCATCTTGATTCTGTTACATTCTTCAGATACTAGATACTAGATTCAATAAGAACGTATACTACACCATATGTACAGAACATAAATGATTCACACTAACGTATGCTAGAATAAATTTTAGATTGTGTTCTGAGCCATCCGTTCTCACACTTGGAGAAAAATTGAATTTTCTGTATTTTATCTGACGCACAAATACCGCTCGAGTGAGCCAAAGGCATGCAGCCACTTGCCTCCCTCCAATCCCCCCTCTCTCTCTCATGCTATCAACGTCACAACTTTTCCAGTGTTGCTCCCTCTAATGATGATGAACGCAAAAATCAAAGACCCCCCCTCTCCTTTCTCACTCTTCACAGTTCTCACAACAGGAAGGATCAGTGTTTTCTAGTTCTCTTCCATCCATCCATTCCTCCGTTCTGATCAAGCCTCCACAAATGATATCCAGCTCAAGTGTAGAGGCGGAAGAGAAGAAGTAGGCATGAAGAGGAGGGGGAAGCAGCACAGCCGACGACAAGACCTGGAGGAAGTACATAGGTTTTCTTCAACATCCGTAGGAGAACTATAAGGATATATTTTTTCACAATATGTCACCTTGTCAAAGACCCTTAATGTGACAACCATGTTACCGCGGTGTCGAAAGACTAACACGTCATAATTTTCTAAGCCGTGTGCAAGATTACTACATAGGAGGAAAGAGTTGGAAAGATTATGTCAAAACACACGGCTTAGAAAATTATGACATGTTAGTCTTTCGACACCGCGGTAACATGGTTGTCACATTAAGGGTCTTTGACAAGGTGACATGTTGTAAAAAAATATATTCTTATAATTCTCCTACGGATGTTGAAGAAAGCCTATGTACTTCCTCCAGGTCATGCCGCCGGCTGTGCTGCTTCCCCCTCCTCTTCCTGCCCACTTTTTCTCCCCCGCCTCTACACTTGAGCTGGATATCATATGTGGAGGCTTGATCAGAATGGAGGAATAGATGGATGGAAGAGAACTAGAAAACACTGATCCTTCCTGTTGTGAGAACTGTGAAGAGTGAGAAAGGAGAGGGGGTCTTTGATTTTTGCTTTCATCATCATTAGAGGGAGCAACACTGGAAAAGTTGTGACGTTGATAGCATGAGAGAGGGAGAGGGGAAATGGAGGGAGGGAAGTGGCTGCATGCCTTTGGCTCACTCGAACGGTATTTGTGCGTCATCTGGTGGCGCTCCTCCAGCTCCGGCTCCAGCACCGTGTCCAGCTCTAGCTCCAGGCGATCAGTAGTTTCGTTTTTGCATTTTTTGGACTGTACTATATTTTTGACTTTGTACGTATTTGGGAATATTCTATTTTTTCGTTGAGGATACTGAGTTTGTACGTATTTGCGGATATTAATTTGGTTTGTTGAGGATATTATATATTGACATTGTTCGTTGCAGATAGTATTTTTTAATATTTTTTGTATATTCTGGAATGTATTGTGCGTGCCGGTGTTGAGTATTCCACCGAGGGGATCGGCGAACCCAGGGATTGGATTTTGTATTTTGTATTTTGTATTCTGTATTTTGGCTCAGGCTCCAGCTCCATTTGCATTAATCTACAGTACGACATGGTGATCAGGACATAGTCCCTGCAGCCATTCGACTGGCGAGGCAGAAACTATGTAGCCGTAGATAAAGTTGACTGTCCTCCGACCCTCATCCCTCGACAATGATGATACGACAACCTATCACTATATCTTATATAGTAGTAGATGATGTCTTAGTATTACATTATGTGAGTTCATCTTGATTCTGTTACATTTTTCAGATACTAGATACGATAAGAACATATACTACACCATATATGCAGAACATAATGATCCACACTAATATATGCTAGAATGAATTTTGGGTTGTGTTCTGAGCCATCCGTTCTCACACTTAAGTACTGTGAGTGCGCCGGAGAGAGTAAGAGCGCCGGAGGGGGGAGGAGAGAGAGTAAGAGAGTAAAATTGGGGGAAATGAATTGGAGGGAGAATATAATTAGAATTTAGCGACGTTCATACTAACGTCGCTAAATTAGTCGCTATTAGCGACGTCATAGCGACGTTTTGTGACATATAATGTCGATATTTGTAACAAGTAGTTTTATTGGTTGGTTAATTGGTAACATGGTGATCGGGACATATAGTCCCTGCAGCCATTCGATTGGCGAGGCAGAAACTATGGTACGACATGGTGATCAGGACATAGTCCTTGCAGCCATTCGACTGGCGTGGCAGAAACTATGTAGCCATAGCTAAAGTTGATTGTCCTCCGACCCTCATCCCTCGGCAATGATGATACGACAACCTATCACTATATCTTATATAGTAGTTGATGATATTTTAGTATTACATTATGTGAGTTCATCTTGATTCTGTTACATTCTTCAGATACTAGATACTAGATTCGATAAGAACGTATACTACACCATATGTATAGAACATAGATGATTCACACTAATGTATGCTAGAATGAATTTTGGGTTGTGTTCTGTCATAGTCATATTTCACAATACAGTATTTCAGATAATACATACTTTAAATTATTTATTTGTTTGTTTATTTATTTATTTTATAATTTTATTTTTCCAAAATGTTCATTTGGGCTTATTAGGATTTTTTAAAAAAAACAAAAATAGTGTTAGAGCCGCATCACGTAATACGGAATTCAGTATCGAACATCACCGGATTTATAGAATTTAATTTTTTTATTCAATAATGATTTTCTTAAAATTATTAACTATACATATATCAATTATTGTTATTATTATTCGTATTATTATTATTATTTATGAAAAAAGGGAAAAACCATCCATGGCATGACACATGTCATGCCATGTGTCCCTTAAGAAAAGCCTAGAATGGGACACCTCATCCCATTCATGATATTTAAATAAACCCCCTCTCTCCAAACAATACATACACACACATACACACAAACATACACCACCACCCCCCATTCCTACCTGCTGCTACTGCCGCCCACTACCGCCCGCCGCCGTCGGGCGCCGCCGGCCGCCGCCTGCCGCCGCCGCCGGCCGTCGGACCACCCCCTCTTCGGCCACCACCACTCCAAGCATCCCCTCTTCTTCCTCATTCACTTCCACTCTCAAAATCTAAGGTAAAACCTATTTCCTTTCATAATTTCCTTCAAACTTTAAATTCTATGATAGATTTTACTAACTAAATCCCATTTTGAACTATGGTTGGGTTCAATTTAGGGATTTGTGGAGAAAGCTAGGTCAATCTCCAACCCAAGGCAAGTCCTCATCCATTTTCCTCTCAATTCGAATTTCATTCTACAAATGTTTCCTTTTGTCCAATTTGACAATTTCATTCTGGTTTTAGAAATTTACAGGGAACCTAGGACATATGAGTATGAAATTGGTGATTTGGAATAAATATAATTATATAAACATAAGGTGTATGTTAAATTGCTTAAATCAAATATTTAGAGATTTTTGACGAATGGTTGTGACTACTAGCCAGATTGGTTCAAATTTTTTAGGTATAATCTTCATCTTATCAATGGAAGTACTACTTTAAATATGAAATCTTTTCTTAAATATATATGTGAGTGTATGTATATGTATGTATACGTGTACATAATTATTGAACTAATTCTATGTTGACGAACGTGTATAATTCGTATAAGAATATTCTTCATATGAAAAGGAAAGTTTTGGTAAGATTGGCAACATAGTATAGTATATGAGTATATAATTAATAATTACAATTAACTGCTTTGAGTTAGAACGTGTAAAGTATTAAGAGATAATTCTTGCGTATCTCAAAAAGTATTTTTAAGTACATATAATATAGACTTGAACCCATAAATCTTATATCTTAATATTGTTTGCATCACCTATGGATACACCTTAAGGATATTAGCCTACTTTATATAATTTTTTGTTTTTTTATAAATTATCAAATTCTTTAATATTCTGGTAAACAAAGAAAATCAGTCCAAAAATTAAATAAATATATAAATTATTCTTGTGGTTAATTTGAGTAATTATGGATACATGGATACTAGGGTAACTTAGTACCAAATTCCAAAGTCTAGCTATAGACTATATATTCCTAGAGATGGACTGTGATGCCTTCAATCTTAAATTTGTGTACTTTCTTAGTTGATTTTTTTCAGAGACTAATTTTTTGGAATTATCACAAAGTTACATATATATCCTATTTCTTTTGCAAATAAAATTGTACTTGGAAATATCAATTTGATTAGCGAATAAGTATTGTTAAGTAAGAATCTCATATTGGAATCAAAGCATTAGTTATCCTTAAATACCTCGAGTAAAATTGCTAATTTGGTAATTGTGTAGATTTTTTTTTAACCTTGGGTGTGATTATTGTTATTTTTCTAACAAATTGTGAATACTTGGATTTGAATAGCATGAATAAAATATCAATTGCCAAATAAATTATATTGCGTTAATATGCTTTCTAAGGTAAGAAAACTTTAAAATTGTACTTTATCATATTGCATGAGTATCCGGTGTTGAGAGTTGCTCCACCGAAGGGGTCGGCGAACCCGAATATTATCTGCGTGGTTTCGGTGTTGAGAGTTGCTCCACCGAAGGGGTCGGCGAACCCGAATTTTAATTCTTATATATATTGTGTCTCTTATAAATTTTCGGAGTCTCAAATACAAAGTAGATTCTGCCGAAATTTTTGGAAAATTCAAGAGATAGTCAAATTCCCGACTTTCAGAAAAATCGGATTATTCTAAGATCTAAAGTCATTTATGAAAGGTACTTAGAAACAGCTAGGAAGCATTGGGAGGGGGAGAACAACCTGGATATTCCTAAATAGTCCCATAGCATAATAAAATTAAAAAGCTGATCAGTAAATTTTCTACTCGTTCGTAAGGCCATGCGAATCGAGTTTGTGAGGCTTAGCGTACGTATTTTCGTTTGCTCAAGGGAGGCAAACTAAGCCCAAGGGAGGCTCTTATTTTTGTTTTCTCAAGGGAGGCAAACTAAGCCCAAGGGAGGCTCCAGATTATTACATATATTTCGACAGTAACATCGAATAGGTGATTGTTAAGCCCAAGGGAGGCTCCAGGCCGGATACTAAGCACCGTGCCGCCAAATTAACAGCATGATCCCAGGTTAACGGGATTGTTGATGGGAAACTATTTTATGAATATTCAGGAATTGTTCTCCAAATTGCATTGCATTTTAGGGTTAGCCCAAGGGAGGCAATTTCAATTTTGTCCAAGGGAGGCAATTTCAATTTTGTCCAAGGGAGGCAAAATTTATGATAAGCTCAAGGGAAGTTCGAAATATTTTACATCTACATCGACAGTAACATCGGGTAGATGAATTTTTTTTAGTCCTTCAATTTCATCTCATTCTAGACGAAAATTACCCCATTTTAAATAAAGCCAAACAGGATGTTTATACTACTTAAATGAATAAAAACTATAGCAATGTAAATTGCATATTCCTAATTCTTTTAATAGAAAATCTTTATGTTTCACCCCTTATTAAACTTTTCTTAAGCGTTTTTGGCCGAGGACTTGCTTGTCGTTTCTAAATGATCTAGTATTGTTCACTAGGTTTTGTAGCAGTGTACCAAGTGAAGTCGCTATCAGGTACTGAAGGACAACTGGAGATCAAGGACGTGATGATACCATTGGAGACGTTCAAGTTGGAACAAGAATTCTTTTTATCTACTTGTTTAAGGTATATTTGTATTATTTATAGTTGGGCTCAAAATTGTACTAGGTAGAAATAGTTATGTTTATGTTTAATTAGTTAGAATGTCTTAGTTTTAGATTATTGCTGACTTAAATTTATGTAAGTATGACCTGCTTTTACCTATGCACGAACCTTACGGGCGACAATCGCGAATATGGGTACTGGCGTATTCGTATGTCGCATAGCCTGGAGATGATCTTACGTACTCGGCCTGCCATAATTCTGGAAGTGGGACGTGACACGTCTTTTAGTGGTGGCCCATGCAGGTCAGTGAAGAATGGAAAATCTAGGATATGATTTCGGTCAGCGAAGAATGGAAAATCTAGGATATGATGCAGGTCAGACATTGCATAAAGGAAACAGGATAAGGTGCAGGTCTGACAACCCAAGGATAGGATATAGGCCAAGTTCTAGGGAAACCTATGCAAGCTGAGAAATTATGTTGGTCAAGATTTTGGGGAGGCCCTATAGGCTAAGGTATAAACTTTAAGATATGTTTTAGGAAATATCCAAGAGATACCAAATAAAATTGTCTATGTTAGACTGTATTTCATAGTGTTTTTACCTAAATAAAATTTCTACAGTGCGTATCTATGATCAGGTGTCCTTACCTAGGTCATGGGTAGTATAAAAATAGACGTAATCATTCTAGGCCTATTAAGTTAGGGAGAATAGGACAAGTATTCTCGTCTGAGCTGGTAAAAGAATCTAGAAGACTCCTTAAGAATCTTGGACTTGGTATCTCTAGTAAACCCGGAGTTCTAATATATTTTTGAACCATTACATAATTAGGCATAGTAAAGGGGCAAGTATAGATATAAATATTTTTTGAATGATTACTGGGTAGGAAGGTACTAGCAATAACTTGTCTAGGGTTTTGCATAATAGTTATGGTTTTGCATAATAGTTATTGTATAGAGTATTATATATATATTATATTAAGAAGCTAATTCCTTATTCCTTACTCCCTATAGACTTCTATCGATGCCTAAGCCCTGACTCGTTCTCCTTTATCTGTTGAATTTTCTGTGGTATGGTTATTTCACAAACCCAATCTACTTCAAAAATTTTAATTTTGTTGCTTCACTTATCATTCACTAAATGAAAATCTAGAATTGTATCCTCAATCTTTTTTTCCATTTACATCTTTTTCTGGCATCCCTATTTCAGGAATTGTCCTCTATCTAATATCCATTGCAATTTACCCTTTTGATATATTTTTCTTTTCTGTGAAGTGAATGCTTTGATTGGATTTTGTGTAAATGATATTTATGTGAATGAATACTTGTTGTGTCTTGAGACCTAAAATTCTCTAATGAATCGTGAAATGAGAAGTTGTTGCAGCCATTCGGACTGGCCATCCAAATTGGCGAGGCACATATTCTCGAAACATGATTCAAGAATTTAATAAAATTTTGGAGATCAAGACATAATTTTTCATAATGAATTTTGAACTTGATATTCGAATTTTGATTTCACTTTACCTTGATTTTGGAATTTGAAAAACGTCATTTAAAATAGCATAGTGCTTTTGATAATATAGATATATGAGTTTATCTTATGTTATAATATTATCTATTAGTTTTGATACCAGGATAAAATAACGTTGATGATATTTGGAGAACTTGAAATTAAGTATTGCTTTTTGAATATTTTGGATTACTAAGAATATCATGACCTGTAATGTTACTTCACAATCATGATTCCTACTCATTCTATGGATATCATTAGCGTGGTAGCAAAAGCTGCAGCCATGAATCCTGATAGTGAAATAGTATCTTTGTTGTAGCCATATGCGCAATGGTGAGGCACAAGATTACTATATCACGTCAGAAAATAAGAATAATGAATATGATTTTGAATTCAAGGATCATACATCGTTTTGGGTTGAAACCATATTGTATCTGACTATTTTATTTGATTATATGGAATTTTAAGAACCTTGAGGATTTCTAGTATTTTTGAATTGTCTCTACTTTCATAAAGCTTTTAAAAAAAATAAGTTTCAAGATATTTCATTTAACTGTTTAATAAATTACTACTCTAATTCTGCAAGGTGGGTAGAACATTTTGCTTCTCTTTATATTTGTTTTGAAAATCTTATCGTTAAAATTTAAATTTCGAGGACAAAATTTTTGTAAGGTGGGTAGAGTGTCATAGTCATATTTCACAATACAGTAATTCAGATAATACATACTTTAAATTATTTATTTGTTTGTTTATTTATTTTTTTATAATTTTATTTTGCCAAAATGTTCATTTGGGCTTATTAGGATTTTTTTTTTAAAACAAAAATAGTGTTAGAGCCGCATCACGTAATACGGAATTCAGTATCGAACATCACCAGATTTATGGAATTTGATTTTTTTTATTCAACAATGGTTTTCTTAAAATTATTAACTATACATATATCAATTATTATTATTATTATTATTATTATTATTATTATTATTATTATTATTATTATTATTATTATTATTATTATTTATGAAAAAAAAGGAAAAATCATCCATGGCATGACACATGTCATGCCATGTGTCCCTTAAGAAAAGCCTAGAATGGGACACCTCATCCCATTCATGATATTTAAATAAACCCCCTCTCTCCAAACAACACACACACACATACACACATATATACACCACCACCACCCATCTCCACCTGCTGCTAATGCCGCCCGCCGCCGCCCGCCGCCGCCCGTCGCCGCCTGCCGCCGCCGCCAGCCGTCGGACCACCCCCTCTTCGGCCACCACCACTCCAAGCATCCCCTCTTCTTCCTCCTTCACTTCCACTCTCAAAATCTAAGGTAAAACCTATTTCCTTTCACAATTTCCTTCAAACTTTAAATTCTATGATAGATTTTACTAACTAAATCCCATTTTGAACTATGGTTGGGTTCAATTTAGGGATTTGTGGAGAAAGCTAGGTCAATCTCCAACCCAAGGCAAGTCCTCATCCATTTTTCTCTCAATTCGAATTCCATTCTACAAATGTTTCATTTTGTCCAATTTGACAATTTCATTCTGATTTTAGAAATTTACATGGAACCTAGGACATATGAGTATGAAATTGGTGATTTGGAATAAATATAATTATATAAACATAAGGTGTATGTTAAATTGCTTAAATCAAATATTTAGAGATTTTTGAGGAATGGTTGTGACTACTAGCATGATTGGTTCAAATTTCTTAGGTATAATCTTCATCTTATCAATGGAAGTACTACTTTAAATATGAAATCTTTTCTTAAATATATATATGTGAGTGTATGTATATGTATGTATACGTGTACATAATTATTGAACTAATTCTATGTTGACGAACGTGTATAATTCGTATAAGATCTTCATATGAAGAGGAAAGTTTTGGTAAGATTGGCAACATAGTATAGTATATGAGTATATAATTAATAATTGCAATTAATTGCTTTGAGTTAGAACGTGTAAAGTATTAAGAGATAATTCTTGCGTATCTCAAAAAGTATTTTTAAGTACATATAATATAGACTTGAACCCATAAATCTTATATCTTAATATTGTTTGCATCACCTATGGATACACCTTAAGGATATTAGCCTACTTTATATAATTTTTTGTTTTTTTAATAAATTATCAAATTCTTTAATATTCTGGTAAACAAAGAAAATTAGTCCAAAAATTAAATAAATATATAAATTATTCTTGTGGTTAATTTGAGTAATTATGGATACACGGATACTAGGGTAACTTAGTACCAAATTCCAAAGTTTAGCTATAGACTATATATTCCTAGAGATGGACTGTGATGCCTTCAATCTTAAATTTGTGTACTTTCTTAGTTGATTTTTTTCAGACACTAATTTTTTGGAATTATCACAAAGTTACATATATATCCTATTTCTTTTGCAAATGAAATTGTACTTGGAAATATCAATTTGATTAGCGGATAAGTATTGTTATGTAAGAATCTCATATTGGAATCAAAGCATTAGTTATCCTTAAATACCTTGAGTAAAATTGCTAATTTGGTAATTGTATAGATTTTTTTTTTTTAACCTTGGGTGTGATTATTGTTATTTTTTTAACAAATTGTGAATACTTGGATTTGAATAGCATGAATAAAATAGCAATTTCTAAACAAATTATATTGCGTTAATATGCTTTCTAAGGTAAGAAAACTTTAAAATTATACTTTATCATATTGCATGAGTATCCGGTGTTGAGAGTTGCTCCACCGAAGGGGTCGACGAACCCGAATATTATCTGCGTGGTTCCGGTGTTGAGAGTTGCTCCACCGAAGGGGTCGGCGAACCCGGATTTTAATTCTTATATATATTATCTCTTATAAATTTTCGGAGTCTCAAATACAAAGGAGATTCTGCCGAAATTTTTGGAAAATTCAAGAGATAGTCAAATTCCCGACTTTCAGAAAAATTGGGTTATTCTAAGATCTAACGTCATTTATTAAAGGTACTTAGAAACAGCTAGGAATCATTGGGAGGGGGAGAACAACCTGGATATTCCTAAATAGTCCCATAGCATAATAAAATTAAAAATCTGATCAGTAAATTTTCTACTCGTTCGTAAGGCTATGCGAATCGAGTTTGTGAGGCTTAGCTCACGTATTTTCGTTTGCTCAAGGGAGGCAAACTAAGCCCAAGGGAGGCTCTTATTTTTGTTTGCTCAAGGGAGGCAAACTAAGCCCAAGGGAGGCTCCAGATTATTACATCTATTTCGACAGTAACATCGAATAGGTGATTGTTTAGCCCAATGGAGGCTCCAGGCCGGATACTAAGCACCGTGCCGCCAAATTCACAGCCTGATCCCAGGTTAACGGGATTGTTAATGGAAAACTATTTTATGAATATTCAGGGATTGTTCTCCAAATTGCATTGCATTTTAGGGTTAGCCCAAGGGAGGCAATTTCAATTTTGTCCAAGGGAGGCAATTTCAATTTTGTCCAAGGGAGGCAAAATTTATGATAAGCTCAAGGGAAGCTCGAAATATTTTACATCTACATCGACAGTAACATCGGATAGATGAATTTTTTTTAGTCCTTCAATTTCATCTCATTCTAGAAGAAAATTACCCTATTTTAAATAAAGCCAAAAAGGATGTTTATACTACTTAAATGAATGAAAACTATAACAATGTAAATTGCATATTCCTAATTATCTTAATAGAAAATCTTTATGTTTCACCCCTTATTAAAATTTTCTTAAGCGTTTTTGGCCAAGGAATTGCTTGTCGTTTCTAAACGACCTAGTATTGTTCACTAGGTTTTGTAGCAGTGTACCAAGTGAAGCCGCTATCAGGTACTGAAGAACAACTGGAGATCAAGGACGTGATGATACCATTGGAGACGTTCAAGTTGGAACAAGAATTATTTTTATCTACTTGTTTAAGGTATAATTGTATTATTTATAGCTGGGCTCAAAATTGTACTAGGTAGAAATAGTTATGTTTATGTTCAATTAGTTAGAATGTCTTAGTTTTAGATTATTGCTGACTTAAATTTATGTTACTATAACCTGCTTTTACCTATGCGCGAACCTTACGGACGACAATCGCGAATATGGGTACTGGCGTATTCGTATGTCGCGTAGCCTGGGGATGATATTACGTATCCGGCCCGCCATAATTCTGGGAGCGGGACGTGACACGTTCTGAGCCATCCGTTCTCACACTTAAAACACATATGAATTAGAACTGTGTGTCAATCTTTATTTTTGTATTTTCGGCGAACCCAGGGATTAGATTCTGTATTTTGTATTTTAACTTTGTACGTATTTGGGGATATTCAGTTTTTTCGTTGAGGATACTGAGTTTGTACGTATTTGCGGATATTGATTTGGTTTGTTGAGGATATTATATATTGACATTGTTCGTTGCGGATAGTATTTTTCTTTATATTTTTTGTATATTCTGGAATGTATTGTGCGTGCCGGTGTTGAATGTTCCACCGAGGGGGTCGGCGAACCCAGGGATTGGATTCTGTATTTTGTATTTTGTATTCTGTATTTTGGCTCAGGCTCCAGCTCCAGCACCATTTGCATTCTGGAACCCATTTTATTTTATATTTTTTTAACTTAGCGACGTTTTTAGCGACGTTAGGATTCGTCGCTAAATAGTAGCGACGTTAATAAATGTCGATAAAAGCTAACGTGGCAACACGTGGCACCAAATCTTATGTAAGCACGTGGTCGCCAAAAATGTCGTAACAGTGTCGCTAAACGGCGACCACACGTTAACGTTGCCGTTTACGTCGCTAATTAGCGTCAACCAATAAACATCGCAAATAACGTCGCTAATTAGCGACGTTAATAACGTCGCCCTAGCGACGTTTTGCGACGTTTTCTCGTTTAGCGACACATTTTTTTCCGTCGTTCCCGAAACATCGTCCTAAACGTCGCTAAATTTATTTAGCGACGTTTTAACCGAGGTTAGCGACGTTTTTAACCGTCGCTAATCTGACAAATTTTTGTAGTGTCTGGTACCTAGATGTAGGTACCTCGGATGCACATATACTAATGTTGATACACAACTTCTGATACTCGAGTGTTATACTCCCTTCAACCTCTGATACGTTTAGCCAAACGAGATATAGATGGGGAACAGACAACAACAGCAGTAGTAGCAGCAATACATACTGCTGAGTTGCTCTAAGACACCAGATTAAGGTTCTGGTTTTGAAGGGCGTGGGTTCAAAATCCTATTAGCTATCAGTTATACACGACTACAATCATGCAATAGCCATCTGGACACGGATACAGATTCTTATAGATACCAATCCACATGCTTTGTTCCTTCTCCTATTACTGCGACCCTATCTTAACTGCTACTGTTATAGACCATTTGCTTGATTATAGCTGACCCACTGAACACACCTCCTCTTCGCATCCTAATAAGATCGTTGCACATGATCTCCTTACATGAATCATGTCCATTACTCTATTCCTCGTAGGATACCTGCCTATACCAGTATGGTCACTACGGTCACATGATACATCATCGTATCAGTTTTTATGTACTCTAATACCTGTAGGATACTTCTACTGAAACTATGCATCTGGCAAGTGACCCAATGTTCCAGTGGGTCTGAACCTCTGTATTAACACATGTTTATATATATGCATAAGTTGATATATTTGTATTAAAGGTGTATCTCGTCATACCCTTCTCCATTGCTCTGATACTAACCCGTGTCAGTCAAATTACTGTTGTCATAGGTCCATCCTTTATTCCTAGATTCTTTAAGGAATTAAAACAAATACCTACCCCTATTAGAGTATAAAGGAAACTAATGCTTGAAGGATTAATGTGGTGGCGTAAATAAGATGATTACATTATGAAGAACCTGGATGCTTCTTCAAGGTGATTCCCTTCTTGAGCACGCAGGTCCTCTCTAACTCCGGGGACGCAAGGGGAGATTAGTGTTTCAAGGGAGGCAAGAGGTCGGCTGCCACTATATATATATATATATATATATATATATATATATATATATATATATATATATATATTGTTAGTCCCGGGGCTTGATCAAAGATGGTAGACTCGATGTCGAGATCAGAGGTTCAACAAACGTTCACCTTCTGATTATTCTCGAGATCCAAGAGGAACACTATAATACGAATCTGATTACAAAAGCAACAATAATCAGAAAGTAAATCTCACGTTCTTCCTCGCAATCGCAGTTGCTGATGGACAGAACTGAGTTCAAAAAATAAATCTCACGTTCTTTCTTGCAATCGCAGTTACAGACGGACAGAACTGAGTTACAACTCAGACGAAGGAGAAGAAAGAAGAAAGAAGAAGAGGAAAGGTTCTTGCTGGGGTGATAAAGATCATCGTTGCTCAAAGCAAGATTCGCCCCAACACGATCTGCTTCCAGGAACCAGCAAGTTCACGAAGAACTTCTGGAACGCTTGTAAGTCAATATTTGAGACTTGAACGGGCTTCCTGGACTTTACAGACTCCCTTAACTCTCTTCTTGGTGCATCTTTCAAAGGAGGCCAAGGGGCTCTATTTATAGAGTGGAGTTGAGACTTTACCTCTTCTCCTATCCGATGTGGGACTAAAATACCAATACTCAAAAATAGAGTTTGATATTTTAGATCATCCCACAATCAGCATAGAAGTGTGCCAGTCCACGCCTACCCCCCCGAACACTCCCGTGCATGCACGAGACATCCTGGAGTCCGTGTCCGAGTCTGAGTCCGCACAACAAAAATCAACTTGCATTCTTGTTGGATTTAATCCTTTTTCCTTCTAAGAAAATACTCCCACATGGCACAAACTTGTGCCCCACTACACCTCATGTGCACACCTCAACACAAGCAATGCATTATATTGAGATACTCACCATTTGGTGTAGCCGATGTGGGACTATCTTTTCTAGTCCAAAGGCAAAAAACACCAACAATCCCCCACATATCTCAATATATGGGTTGAGCATTCCCCACAGTGACTGCCCATCATGCATTAGGAGAGATGTCGCTACGACTTGAATCTTCCCGCATAGGTTAAATAACAGCATGATACAAGAATGGACTAAGCCTTGAATTCTGTACCATAACTGCAATTCTTCCTACTCACATAATGACATCAACTGTGCTTCTGGCTGCACATTGAAGGCCTTGTGCCAGCCTGGTTTCAATGTATAATTTTTGGGCGTCTACAAGTTTACCCTCAAGAGACGGCCTGATATCTCTGTCCATACACTATAGGTGAGTTCTTTATAAAGAGTCATGGCATGAAGCATTGCGCTTCTTTACGGTGCTACGCCGCTATGACATGGCTTAAAGCCGAGGCTTTACCCCACCTGGGTACCTCATCGTAGTGTCATACTACTATAGTATGAGGTCACAAGCCCCTTTGTAGTGCCAAACTACCCAGCATGAAGCCTTGTGCTTCCGTGCGGTATTACGCCGCTATGACATGGCTTGCGAAGCCGAGGCTTTACCCTACCTGGTACCTCTTCGTGGTGTCATGCCACTGTAACATGAGGACATCATCCTCTTTGTAGTGCTATCTACCTCTCTTTATTACGATTATCATACAGCATTAGGCTACCTGCCTATTTGCGGTGCTACTCCGCTGTGACTTGGCTTGCAAAGCCGAGGCATTACCCCTACCTGGAAACCTCATGGTGAAGTCACCTCACTGTAGCATGGAGTTACACTCCTTGTAGTGCTGCACTACCGTGCTTCCTGTAAAGCACTCCAGGCATTCACTCTGCCTGAGAACTCATTAAGGCATCTAAGCCAACCTTTCCACAGGATCCGTTTTCCGCAGAAAACAACAGTAGACAACAGTGGTTGTAGGTCCGTAACCTCTCCATTTCACAGAGGACAAGTACCCACCGTTTCTGATATTCTTCTGGTTAATAGCCCTCTATTGAACCAAAAGCTAGATGCCTAGTAGATTTCTCTTTGAACTAATAGCATAAAACTTTATGGTAGGATTGTAATAACACAATATCAGAATGCCTTCAAGCCCATTTCTCAAGCTGTGTCATCGACCAGCTGGCGCTTGAGGCCCTTGGTGAACGGATCCGCCAGGTTATCCTGACTCCGAACATCAATCACTGTAATAACACCCCTCTTGATAAGATCGTGTATTGTCTTGTGCTTCAACCGCACAGTCCTCTTCTTCTCGTTGAAGAGGTCATTTGATGCCACCGCCGTAGTCGCCTGGTTGTCGCAATATATCGGTATCCCCGGTATTTGTACCCCAACCACTGAAAGATCATACATGAGCTCCCGAAGCCATTCTGCTTTCTTCGCTGCGGTATCAAGTACAAAGAACTCAGATTTCATGGATGATCACGAGAGCATAGTTTGCTTCTTCGATTTCCACGATATAGCAGCTCCACCCATTGTGAAAATGTATCCACCTGTGGACCTCTCGCTCTCCACTTCTGAACACCAGCTGGCATTACTGAAGCCTTCCACTACCGGCGGATCTCCGCTGTAGTGCAGTACATATGTCTGAGTCTTCTTGAGATATCTCATAACCCGTTTCACAGCTTTCCAGTGCTCAATGCCTGGGTTGCTCGTGAAACGACTCAGCATTCTCACAGCGAAAGCTATGTCAGGCCTTGTGGCAGTAGTAGCATACATCAACTCCCGATTACGCTTGTATACTCCAGCTGCCTGACGCTTTCCCTTGAATTAGGCTTCAGTTTCATATCACACTTGTACGGCGTATCGATCCCGGAAAGATCCTGATACCCGTAACGAGCGATCATCTTCTCAACATAATGAGACTGTGACAGCGCTAGTCCAGTGTCTGTCCGGATGATCTTGAGTCCCAAGATAACATCAGCATCTCCCAAGTTCTTCATACTAAACTTCGTCGAGAGGAACTTCTTTGTCTCCGTGACACAGCTTATATCCGTACCTAGGATTAGCATGTCGTCCACGTATTAGACAAACGATGACTCCTCTTCCGTCAGCAAACTTCGAATAGACGCACTTGTCTGTTTCACTGACCCTGTAGCCATTTGACCTTATGACTTTGTCAAACTTCTCATGCCACATTTTGGGAGCTTGCTTTAAACCGTACAGAGATTTTATCAACTTGCAGACTTTGTCTTCAAGACCTTTGACGACAAATCCTTCTGGTTGTTGCATGTAGATCTCTTCGGTCAGTTCGCCATTCAGGAATACCGTTTTTACATCCATCTGATATATCACCATCTTATGTATCGCTGCAAGAGCAATCAACATTCTGATGGTAGTCATCCGGGCTACTAGAGCATACATGTCAAAGTAGTCGATCCCTTGCTTCTGAGAAAACCCCTTGGCCACTAACCTGGCCTTGAACTTGTCAATAGTTCCATCTGCTTTCATCTTCTTCTTGAAGATTCATTTGCATCCGATGGATTTCGCTCCTTCAGGAAGATCAACCAACACCCAAGTGTTATTTGAGGTGATGGAATCAATTTTATTGTCAATTGCCTCCTTCCAGAAAATATTATCTCTGGTCTTCATCGCCTCATCATAGGTAAGCGGATCTGCTTCCACATGATAGGTGATGAAGTCATCTCCGAAGTTCTTCGGCCTCCTCGCTCGCTTCGACGACGGCTCAGCGAGTTCTGGTTCAACCGTTGTTTCAATAACAACATCTTCTTGGACTACTTCTTTATTGAAAACTTCAGTTTCTTGCACACCCTTATTGTTCTCCAGTTTATCTGTAAGAACAATATTCTTGTGCCTTGCAAATTGTCTTCACGAGATTCGATGATATAATTTGACTCAATATCAAGAAATCTCCGAGCATCACTCTTCTCGGCATACCCCAAGAAGATCATCTTCGTAGTCCTAGTCCCCAGCTTCTGAATCTTCAGATCTGGGAGCTTCATATAAGCCAGAGACCCCCACACTCGAATGACATTCAAGTTAGGTCTGACTTTGAACCAGTGTTCATGAGGAGTTACGTCCGAAGTTGCATACGGCACTCTATTTAGAATAAAAGTGGTCGTCCATGCAGCTTCTCCCTATTAGCATTTAAGAAGACCCATAGTTAGCAGCATTGAGTTCATCATTTCTGTCAACGTTCTGTTCTTACTCTCCGCTATCATGTTAGATTGAGGAGAATATGGAGCAGTAGTCTCAATGATGATTCCATGTTCTTTGCAGAACGATGCAAATTCATGAGACCTCTACTCTACATCTCGATCACTTCTGAGTAGTTGTAGATCGGTTTAACGTTCAGCTTCAGCCCTGACATTTCTGAACTACTCGAATGCTACATCCTTCTACTTGAGAAGTCATACAAACGTGCACTTCGAGAAACACTTCGAACCGGCCTCTGTGGAGAATTGATAAAAGTCACAGATATCTGAGTGTACTAACTCCAGATGATCAGTACTTTAGTTCAATCGTCTGAGCAGCTTCCCAACAGTCTTGTATCTGCACAGACCTTAAACTCCTCCACCTCCTTACCCCCACATTCCGAAGATAAGGTCCCGGTAGGACAGCTTGAGTCTGCTTCTGTCATTAAAACAACTCTCAGTCCACTCAATGAAGTAACTTCATCGCCATCAGCAGAAGTTTGAACATTCCTTCAGCACCGAACATCTTTTCGAAGCATGTTCCTCGCCAAGAAATTACCATCTGGCTAGTACGAATGTCCATCTTTCAAGTCTGTATCAGATAACAGACTTTCTGAGATCAGATAGCCAAAAAATCTCTGGTACGTGCAACACGTATTCCAGTGTCCTTGTCAGTGGTTAATAACCACTGTCTCGATCTTCAGAACTTCTGCTAGATATATGTTCGCCATCGAGACCTTCGTCATAACATGGCTCGTCCTTGGTGAACAGCTCCTTTGAGAGCACACATGGTCAGATGCACTAGTGTCAGACCACTAGTCAGCTACCACGCTAGATAACTCAACCTGTGCAACACTAGCAACCAAGTTAAGTAATCAAAATAACCAAGTTTAGCTATACCTGCTATTTTGGTTTGGGCTTGGATTTGCATTCACTCATGTAGTGGCCATTCTTGTCACAGTTGAAGCAAGTCACGTGGGACTTGGACTTCTGTTGCTTGAACGAAGGACCGTTCACTTTTAGATTAGTGGAGTCCTTCTTCTTGTGATGAGAAGCCACCTGCTTCCCCTTGAACTCTCTTGTCTGCACCAAGTTGGCCTTAGCCAGTTGTTTGGACAGAGAGTCCATCTTCTGTTGAGATCGCATTTCGTCCTCAACGTGGATCTCTTGTAGAAGATCTTCCAAGCTAATGTCCAGCTTCTTTCGATGCATTCTAGCATAGAAGTTGCTCCAACCAGCAGGAAGTTTCAAGACTATCCCTCCAACGACAAACTTGTCGACGAGGGGCATCTTCTCGTCATCTAACTTCTGACGCAACTTCAGGAATTTCTTCACTTGAGGTAGCATCGTTATCTCGTCTTCGAAATCCACTTGTGGTACTTCTCGACGATGAAGATTTTGGACCTGTTCTCATCATTTTCATATAGCTTACCCAAAGAATCTCAGATCTCTTTGGCCTTCACTTTCTTGGAATATGACTCTGCCAGAGAGTCTTCCATAGAATTGAGAATTAGCAGTTTACATATGATGTTTTCTCTCTTCCATTTGCTCTGCTTGACGAGTGAGCAGCAATAGCATCGGCAGTTCCTCCTTCTGGAATTGTTGGTTTATCCTCAATCAACACATGGTCTACGTCCACGAGTTGAAGATTAAGGGTGACCTTCCTCTTCCAGATTTGGAAATGTTCTCCGTCGAATTTCTCCAACTTGTCAAAGCTGGTATCGATGAGAGAAGCACGAGAGGTCTCCATCTACGGATCTTGCTTTGAGATTGTTAGTCCCGGGGCTGATCAAAGAT